>CAKAKR010061788.1:0-26670 GCA_916700685.1 Adelosebastes latens
CTCTAAATGGGACCATAATTTACTAAATGAACATCATGCTGTATTGAAGAAGACTTGAAACTAGCGATTGAGACCATAAACTCATGTTTACAATGTTGACTGAGGTAATAAATCAAGAGAGAAGTAGGCTCATTTTCTCATAGACTTCTATACAACCAGAGGAGTCGGCCCCTGCTGGCTGTTAGAAAGAATGCAAGCTGAAGACACTTCTCAGACCCGGAGGTTGCTGCCTGGTTAATTCCCATAAATTCCTGTTAAGTTTCCACTTTGAATCTTCCAGGAATGTTTCAGCCCGACTCCTGTCTCAAACCATTCCTCTTTTGTGGAGTGGTTTATGAATAAATGAGAATAGTGACGCACAATAAGCTACGATAGCTCCCTCCATTCTGGACTGTCTGGCTCCTGAAAGGTCAGCAGACGGCTCGCGACTGAAATTTTCTGGGTTCACCAAAATGGGAAACTAATTAATCAATTCCACTGGATTAAATTGAAATTGCAGTGAAATTTCGCCATTTTAAATGCTGCTGTGACCAAGATAGAAGTCAATTTGAAGGACTCACCTCCTTTGTTGTCATCTCCTCCAAAAAGACCTGTCACCATATCCAAGGGACCGTCCCCTGCAGAACAAACAGCTGTTAGTTCCTCAACACCTGGTGAGGTCACACTGAGATAATCTGTTAGACACCAACATATCGGCCAATTTGGGAACAGAAACATCATAAAACAGCCAATTTAACATTACATTAATGAATTCATAAAATCTCTTTGAAAATGCAGTTTAAGTTGGAAAGTTGGCCAACACCATCTTGGTTTTTGGCCGTCTTCTGCACTAAGTACGAACATTTCAGATTTGCACTGCTCTGAATTTTTCTTCAGAATCCCCCCTACATTTATGAATCTCTATTGACCTTAGGCATTGTAAACAACATACAATATCAAACTATTGTGCCATCTGATTATTTGCACGTTTGCTGTATGGCCGTCACCATCTTGGTTTTTGACCGTCACCATCTTGTTTTTTTGCAACCAGAAGTGACACGAGAGGGTGGAGCTAAGTACAACCGAACTAAAAATGTTACAACTAACTTTGATGAAGTGAAAACACGCTGTGAAAGGGTTAAAGTTCTAAGACGAAAACTTGGACAACTCCCAGACCGGACAACGCTTTGGTAGCAACCTGTCTATCACTAGGTAGCCCCGCCCTAAAGCATCCCCTGCTTTATGGTCTATCTGACTCTAAATGGGACCATAATTTACTAAATGAACATCATGCTGTATTAAAGAAGACTTGAAACTAGCGATTGAGACCACAAACTCATGTTTACAATGTTGACTGAGGTAATAAATCAAGTGAGAAGTAGGCTCATTTTCTCATAGACTTCTATACAACCAGAGGAGTCGCCCCCTGCTGGCTGTTAGAAAGAATGCAAGCTGAAGACACTTCAGCTTTGGCTTCACTTCTCAGACCCAGGGGTTGCTGCCTGGTTAATTCCCATAAATTCCTGTTAAAATTCCACTTTGAATCTTCCAGGAATGTTTCAGCCCGACTCCTGTCTCAAACCATTCCTCTTTTGTGGAGCAGTTTATGAATAAATGAGAATAGTGACGCACAATAAGCTATGATAGCTTCCTCCATTTTGGACTGTCTGGCTCCTGAAAGGTCAGGATTGCTACTGAAATTTGTGGGTTCACCAAAATGGGAAACTAATTAATCAATTCCACTGGATTAAATCGAAATTGCAGTGAAATTTCGCCATTTTAAATGCTGCTGTGACCACGATAGAAGTCAGTTTGAAGGACTCACCTCCTTCTCCTTCCTTCTTGCTTCCAGCTCCTCCAGAATCAAGAAGATTACCAATGTTGAAACCGCCCCCTGCAAAACAAACAGCTGTTAAAGGGACTGTTTGTAACTTCTTATATGTATAAATCATTGTGGGTCGGTGTCCCATGCACGCTCGCGTTGGCTTTAAATAGGACCATTAATTCATGTGTCATTTAGAGAAAACAAAGAAAGTGTGTATTACCTAAAATATAAATAAATAAATAAATAACAGAGAAAACATCAACATTTTTCGACTGTTTTCGAGGTGTGGACTTGAGTCACAGGACTTTGATTCTAAAAAATAAAAAAAGCCTTGCAACTCGACTGACTCGTGAATTCACTTGGTCTTGAGCCTTTTGACTTGGAAATACTTGAAACCTTCCCCCCAAGCCCAAAGATTAAAAAGTATATTATTTAAAAAGTGAGCCATGAATAGATTCTACTTTTTTTTAGGATCAACTTCAGTCGAGCTTGTTTTAACGAATAAATAAAAAATATAAAAAGCAGGATATATATATATATCTATATCTATATAGATATAGATATAGATATATATATACACATATATAGGCGTACAGTGTTGGCTAATTTGTGACCGATGCTTAGTTCTCTCTTTCTGTCTTTATTGTTTTTATCTTATAATTATGTCTATTATTATTCCGTTTTGTATTATTATTTTTATTTTCTATTGCATTGTAAAATAAATTTTCATTCATTTTAGTCCTGAAATGTGTTTGTTCCTGGTTCAACCATGTAAAGTACTTTGTCACTTTGCAGATTATTATTATTATTATTATTATTATTATTATTATAATTATAATTATAATTATTATTATATTATTATAATTATTATTATTCATAATTAATATTATTTGCTTTGAAAAGTGCTGTATAAATAAAGATTATTATTATTACTACTATTATTATTATCAATGATAATTATTATTTGCTTTGAAAAGTGCTGTATATAAATATTATTATCATTAATATTATTAATAACAATAATAAAAATGACAATAATAATTATTACTATTATTTGCTCACTGTATATTAGCAGACTGAAATTTGTGGGTTCACCAAAATGGGAAACTAATTAATAAATTCCACTGGATTAAATCGAAATTGCAGTGAAATTTCGCCGTTTTAAATGCTGCTGTGACCACGATAGAAGTCATGTTTGAAGGACTTACCTCCTCCTTCCTTCTTGTCATCCTGCTTCTGGTCCTTTTGATCTCCTACACCACAAAATCCTCTTATCTGACCCTTGACAGCGCCCCCTGCAGAACAAACAGCTGTTAGTTCCTCAACACCTGGTGAGGTCACACTGTGATGTACAGGTAGCAGCCCCATTGGGACTGGATTTCTGTCTGTAGTGGAGGCGTGGTGATTTAAACGTCACCTGCTCTGGTCAGCGATTTTAATCTGTATACTGCTGCATTTCATCAGCTCAGTGTTAAATTTCACTTTTGTGTGAAAATGGAGGAATTAAAAAATGTTGCTAATCTGATAGACACCAACATATCAGCCTGTTTGGGAACCAACATGACGACAGAACACAATTAAAGCCATCAGGAGAGATGGACCTGTTGTAATGTCAGCTATTCTCTTCTGGCTTCATGTCGTCTCTCATAGTATTTAAAAGTATTTCCAATGAAAACAGCAGTAGCATTAGATTCAACCTGCCTGGAGCACCAGATGGGTGGGGAGTACTAACTGAAATATGCGGGTGTTTTATTTAACATTGGAGGAGACTGCAGCAAATAGCCTGATCCCTCCGTGTCTCCGTCTGAAAATCATTTACAAGAATTATTTTGTTTACATGTTGATCTTTTTAACTTGAGAAGGAGACGGACGACCAACTAGCTGTCATAGTAAAATCTCCAAAAAGTAATTTAAATGTAAAACGGAGAGTTACTCCATTATGGAGGACCACAAGAGTCACATAAATAGTAATAAAGCATTTAACTGATTTATAACTAATTGTACAATAAAAATAGGCATTAATAAATTTGTTAACAAATTGATTCATTAATCTATGAATAAATGGACTAAATTACAAAGTAATTCGTAATTTGACATTTTAATGGGCAATAAAAAGATGAATTATAAAAATAATTTACACATGAAATATTAATCCATCAATAAATAGTTCAAAATTAAAAGGGATTTACAAAAACACCATAAAACAGCCAATTTAACAATACATTAATGAATTCATAAAATCTATTTAAAAATACAGGTTTTAATCAGGCAGTTAAAAGGGCATCTTCTTTTGCCATTTGCATTTCCCTGCTGCTTTTACTAAACCCACCCACACATCAAATATATTATTATCATTTTACACACATTTTCCCAAAACTTCAGCCTATTATTATTATTATTATTATTATTATTATTATTATTTGGTATCTTTGGAAACTTTCTACTCGAGCTCCCGTTGAGGGCTTCCTGCTTTAAACCTGTTGCCGTCCAGTCGAGAGGAAACAAAGTCAAACAACTTCTGCATCTTTAATTAAACTCAAACACGGTCTAATCTCAGAGAGACTATCAAAATGATACTCACCCACTGTATCAGCCACCTGGCCTCCGTATTTTTTACACATATCACTCTCTTTCATTTGATCGAAAAAATTCATTGTTGTGACGATGGTTGGTGCCTTGCTCAAACCCCTGATGTGAGTGTGTGTTGAGTGTGTTTATGGATGGAGGAAGTCGGATCTTATAGAGGCAGGTGTCCCTGCAGGTGACGCCTCTCTGGTCTCGCCCTGTTGAGGAATCAGGTGTGTCTGCAGGGTGGACCTGTCTCACAGGTCTGAGACGTCACAGCAGCAGAAAACAAAGATATAAACACACATCATCGTCAAAGAGGGACACAAATCCCCCACACCTCACCTCACCTCCATACCATTATTGACACACAATACACCTGAACTGAATGGACTGTAATGCTGTGCAATGTGCTGCCTTCCACTGTGTAATTGTCTGAAATATATGAATTATTTATTTTTTTAAATATTTTGGAGAGTTACAAGTTCTTTTGACATGGTCATGGAGCATATATATATACTGTATATTTGTATTCTGGGGGTATCGTTCCTATGCAGAGGGTAGTTTAGTTTACTTATTGACTACACTGAGGGCGTTTTATATTTTAATAATTTATTTATTTATTGTGTTGAGTTGAATGTGCTACTTATTTTGTACTGTAATTACCATGTGCCTTTTCTACCTTTTTTCTTTTCTTAAAGCCGACTCGGTGTAAACTGCTCAGAATTCCAATATACTTATAGGTGACAATGGCTGTAAAACTCTTGAATCTTGAATCTTGAATCAGCAGGTTGGTTAACGCCGCCGGCATGTAAAATCACATCATTATAATAAAGTCAGGTATAGGAAAGAATATATATATATATATATTTATATATATGTGTGTGTGTACAGTGTTGGCTAATTTGTGACCATTGCTTAGTTCTGTCTTTCTGTCTTTATTGTTTTTATCTTATAATTATGCCTATTATTATTCAGTTATGTATTATTATTATATTCATTTTTATTGCGTTGTAGAATTCATTTTCATTCATTTTAGTCCTGAAATGTGTTTGTTCCTGGTTCAACCATGTAAAGCACCTACTTTGAAAAGTCCTGTATAAATGAAGATTATTATTGTTATTATTATTATTATTATTATTATCATTACTACTACTATTATAATAATAATAATAATAATAATAATAATAATAATAATAATAATAATTAGTATTATTTTTTGCTTTGAAAAGTGCTGTATAAATAAAGATTATTATATTATTGTTATTATTTTTTGCTTTGAAAAGTGATGTCTAAATAAAGATTATTATTATTATTTATTATTATTATTTGCTTTGAAAAGTGCTGTATAAATAAAGATTACTATTATTATTAATATTATTATTATAATAATAATAATAATAATAATAATAATAATAATAATAATAATAATTATTATTATTATTATTATAATAACAATAATAACAATAATAATAATTAAAGTTTGGAGAGCCTGGTCATGGTTCCTTTTATTTATGTGAAGCCCAAAATGTATTTTGGTTTATTTGGATCATTTGAAAATTTCTCAAACAACTAAACTAAACTAACTAAACAAGCATAAAGACCTGAATGACTGATATGCATTGAATGCTGACATTCACAGTTAATCAATGAACTTTTAACTTGTGTGTTAACTTGTTTTATTTGTCCAGGTCACTGCGAGTGTTTTGTCAGTATTTTATTTCTTGTATTGGAGTTGTGATGAAGCTGTCGTTGTGAATGGTGTTTCTGACGTTGTGGTCGGACCGGCCGTCCTGCTTCATGACAGCAGCGTGTTTTGTTGGCAGTGAGGAGGATCAGGTGTTGCTCCGGGGCAAGTGTAATATGACCGGCCACACCCAGCACAAACTGAACATGTCTCCATGGTGTCTCCGAGCTGAGTCTGACCTGAAATGACACCTGAAAACAAATAGTTTGATGCTCTGATATGCAAATACCTAAAAAGTGAGGGAAGGTGAATTTAAAAAAGCAAACGTATACGAATGTTAACCGGTCGCAGTATCTACAGTTCTGTCTTCTAACAAGCTGGGTGACAACCTGTCCAGGTGTACCCCGCCTCTCGCCCAATGTCAGGGTTCCTTGTGGTTTTGGGGGAAATTGAGGCTGAATCGAGGGTCATAAAGGATGTCCAGAAAGCCCCCTGAGGAAAATTTGTAATCTGTGATATTGAGCTACACAAATAAAATTGACTTGACTACTGGAAGCACAACTCGGACCCGGATGAGTGTCGGAAAATGAATGATTTAATGAATTAGGGCTGCCAAAGTTAATGCAAAATCGTTTTAACGCCACTAATTTCTTTAACGCATTAACGATGATCTTTTGTAGGTTGTAGCGGCTCAGCTTTAAAGCTACAGTGAAGATACTGGTATCATATGAAACTACAAAACCTACGGGAATCTATTGGTACCAACTATGTAATTTTTTGACATTTTTTTGCATTTGTGCATTTTTTAAATTTATTTTTGGACAATTTTTCGCACATTTTTGACTATTTTTCATATATTTTTCACGTATTTTACGGATATTTGTCGGACATTTTTTGACACTGTTTCAGACATTTTCAAACATTTTTCGGACATGTTTCAGAATTTGTTTTTTTACATATTTAGAATATTTATAGGACATTTTTCAGATTTTTTTGGGACATTTGTCGGACATTAAATTTTGTCAAGGTAAAACTGTGATGACCATTTTCAAAGGGGTCCCTTGACCTCTGACTTCAAGATATGTGAACGAAAACGGGTTCGAGGAAAAACTGCTATGGCCATTTGTGTTGTTAATTGATTTCCAATCATAAATATACTGTATTAGGGCTGTCAATTGATTAAAATATTTAATCACGAATAATCACACATTTTTTTATCTGTTCAAAATGTACCTTAAAGGGAGATTTGTCAAATATTAAGTACTCTTATCAACATGGGAGTGGACAAATATGCTGCTTTATGCAAACGTATATTTATATATTTATTATTGGAAATCAGTTAACAACACAAAACAATGACACATATTGTCCAGAAACCCTCACAGGTACTGCATTTAGCATAAAACAATATGCTCAAATCATAACATGGCAAACTGCAGCCCAACAGGCAACAACAGCTGTCAGTGTGTCAGTGTGCTGACTTGACTATGACTTGCCCCAAACTGCATGTGATTATCATAAAGTGGGCATGTCTGTAAAGGGGAGACTCGTGGGTACCCATAGAACCCATTTATATTCACATATCTGGAGGTCAGAGGTCAAGGGACCCCTTTGAAAATGGACATGCCAGTTTTTCCTCGCCAAAATTTAGCGGACATTTTGAGCGTTATTTAACCTCCTTCTAGACAAGCTAGTATGACATGGTTGGTACCACTGGATTCATTAGGTTATCTAGTTTCATATGATGTCAAAGCGGCATGTTGGTTTAACTGTCAGGAAAACATATTGGCCAATCTCAGGCACTCAAATAATAATCCTTATGGGTGGACTGGTTTATATTCAAGGGATAATGTACAGCGAGCCGGTCATTGTTGTGAAATAAACCTCGACAGGGCAATGTGGCAACCCGACGCAAAGCATCATTTCACAACAATGACCCGCTAGCTCGACATTATCCCGCTTATTACACGGCTACTAACTGAAGAAATCAATAATTTTACACAAAAATGATGTCACTTCCTGAAAATGGTCTCAATGGAATTGTAGTCTTGTAGTCTAGTAAATGTTAAAAAAAAAAAAAATCTATAGTTCTTCCTAATATATATATATCAGAAGTTAGATGGACTAGAGGTTAAAAAAAAAAAAAAGATTTTTAATGTGCATTATTTAAAATTTTCATTTTAAAAAGTAATTCACGGGAACAGAAATGTTGCTGCATAACAGGAATGACCCATTGTCTGTAAATGAAACTTGAGCACACGGTGTACAATGTTTGGGCATTCATCTTTATCAATGGAGACGTCCGACAGCTTGGAAACACCCTCCCGTTCTCCCACGCAGCTGAACATTACACACAAAGCAGCACATAAATAGTTCAGCTGCACTCAGAGAAACTGGTCTTTGTTGTGTGGCAGGTTTAGTTTCATTTTTTGGAGATACATCAGACAACACTTCTGGAAGTACTCGTCTGTATGGAGATCAGGTGAAAGTATCAAAACTACAAATTACAATTAAAACTAAAGCTATTTATTAACCTGATATAACCGGGATATGTGTAATTATAGACAATTACAGGTTGTTTAAAGTGACAGTGACTGATTTTGAACTGAAGCAGCAACATATTTATTATATAAAGTAATTTAAAGTATCATAGAAAACCATATGATAAGATAACGTAGTTGATATGTAAAGAAAATATTTAAAATAAATGTGATGTATATGTTACAAATAGGTGAATAAAATATCAAATAAATAGAGATAAAGTCACTGTAAAGTGTGTTGACATGATATATACCAACACAGTCTCACGGCAGTTCTTGAAATAGTCACAAAAATTTAATCTGATTTTTGTACATAGACACGAATTTCCCTTTTTTTTTTCGTGACGCTCAGCACGACTTTCAACAACGTATTTTTTGTGCGTTTTCATATGAATGTCCAGCAACACGTGACGCACATGGCATTTCCGCTCCAGTCAAAATAAAAAAACTTACCGTAACTTACTGTTATACGTAAGTTACGTCACAAAAGCTATTTAGTTAGGTTTAGGAAAAGATCGCTGTTTGGGTTAAAACAACTCCAGAAGTTCTATAACTCAAGTACGGAAGTTACGTGAAAAAAAACACTTAGGTTTATGAAAAGATCGTGGTTTGGGTGAAACTAACTCCAGAAGTTCCGTAACTTAAGTACGAAAGTTACGTGACAAAAACTGGTTAGGTTCAAGAAAAGATCGCGGTTTGGGTTAAAATAACTCCAGAAGTTCCGTAACTTAAATACTGAAGTTACGTGACAGATAAATCCACGCTTACTTGTGTTTTTACACGGGAATTGAACAGCGGTTTCCTGGTGAAAGTCTCCTGTTTTTAGACCCACCCATCCATCCCGACCTCCTCCCTACACTGTGTTCGCTGCTCTTTATACTTCCTGGTTCACAACTACGTGGATTACATTCGAATAAATTTTGTGCTGAACATCACGAAAATAATGTGTCTATGTACTTGAAATCAATACGTTAAATTTTGTGTCTATTTCACAAACCGCTGTGCGACTGGGCTGAATATACTCAGAGGTGGAAGAAGTATTCAGTAAAAATCACAGTACCTCAGGGTTAAATAAATATAAATATAAATAATTCTTACTGAAGTAAACATATTAGTATTAGTACTTTTACAGTGACAGTATTTTCTACAGTTATTAGTAATTTTACTGTAACAGAGTATTTTCACAGTGTGGTATTACTACTTTTACTGAAGGAACATTTTCAATGCAGGACTTTTACTGTAACAGAGTATTTTTACACTGTGGTGTTAGCACTTTTACTGCTGTAAAGGATCTGAATACCTCCATCTGGAATAATAAAAATACTGTATTAACTGAATCCCACAGCTGGATATTTAGTCCAATGTGCCACCTACTGGCTGGCTGAATTAATGCTAGTACTTTTACGGTAACAGTATTTTCTACAGCGTGGTATTAGTACTTTTACTGAAGGAACATTTTCAATGCAGGACTTTTACTGTAACAGAGTATTTGGACTGTGTGGCATTAGTACTTTTACTGTAAAACAGTATTTTTACACTGTGGTGCTAGTACTTTTGCTGCTGTAAAGGATCTGATTACCTCCATCTGGGATAATAATATTGTATTAACTGATTCCCACAGTTGGATATTTAGTCCAATGCGCCACCTACTGGCTGGCTGCATTAATACTCCTGGTACACAACAGAGGATTTTCAACATATATATACTGTATATATACACAGCAGTACACTCATTTATTGTACTTTTACTGTGGTTCAGTACAGCAGTATGCTCATTTATTATACTTTTACTGTCGTCCAGTACAGCAGTATGCTCATTTATTGTACTTTTACTGTCGTCCAGTACAGCAGTACACTCATTTATTGTACTTTTACTGTCGTCCAGTACAGCAGTATGTTAATTCATTGTACTTTTACTGTGGTCCAGTACAGCAGTATGCTCTTTTTTGTGTTTATTTTTGTATTGACATGATATATTTTATTCTATTTTAATGTAACAGTGAAGAAGAAACATAGAGGTGGATTCAAACAAATTTTTATTTTACTTCTGGTGTTTTGTAAAAGAAGAAATCAGCTCAGTTAATATCAGAAACAGACTGCAGGTGTGTGTGTGTGTGTGTGTGTGTGTGTGAGTCATTATTAGTTCATGTGTTTGTGTGTTTTCTAGTATTTTAGGTGTGTGTCAGTAAAGCAACATGCATTCACAAGGCTTCAGATATCTGTCAGTCAGGGGGCGGGTCAGCAGGGTGATTGACAGGAGGAGGGGCGGGGCTTGTAGGACACTTGCGGCATCATTAAGTGTACATTCGGCCAGGTGGGTGATGTCATCACACACCGACCAATCAGCTGAGAGTATGGACGCATACAACCTGATTAAATTCTGAGTGTTGACATCATTGTGTTTATGTGTGTGTGTGTGTGTGTGTGTGTGTGTGTGTGTGTACGATGAGTGTGAGGCAGTGTAACCATGGCAACGGGAGGGAAGGCGATGAGGAGGAAGAGGAAGCTTTCTATTGGTTAATGAGGTTAAGTGAAACGTGGTAGATGGGGATGAATCTCTCAGGGAGGGTCAGAGGTCAGAGGGTTGAGCGACAGCTAAAATGTAAAGGTTCCTCTTCTCTCGTTGCTCATTGGACAGGAAGAAACAGGAAGTGAGCGGAGGTCGGTGAGGACGAGATTCTGAAACAGAAAGAAAACAAAATTAATGGGGTTAAATTAAAGTGTGAACATAGAAATGTGTGGTTTGACATTCAGCCACCTCACCTACTGTGCCGCCGGTTCAGTCTGTTCTCCTGCTTCTGTTTTTGGGTGGTCGACCTGCAGCAGAGACAGAGCAGAGGTCACA
Source organism: Adelosebastes latens (assembly GCA_916700685.1). Classification (NCBI taxonomy): domain Eukaryota; kingdom Metazoa; phylum Chordata; class Actinopteri; order Perciformes; family Sebastidae; genus Adelosebastes; species Adelosebastes latens. Next base: position 11,442 of record CAKAKR010061788.1, read on the forward strand.
TGACACCAAACTACACCTCCATGCAAATCCAGTCATATGCAAAGCTACACTCCTCCCAGAACAACAACACAGGTGCAAATAATAACATGAATACTGGCTGAAGACCATGTTTGTCTCTTAAACGTTCCTTATAAACTGAATATTCAACCTGCAAAACACATTTTACTATCCTGTAAACAAAGCTGACTTTTCTTCTTCTTAAAAGTAACATTTTAAATGTTAAATTAAAGAGAAAACTAATAAAAAAATGTAAACTACAATAACCACTATTTAAATATATAATAACACTATAAAAAACAAAACTGCATTTAAAAATGTTAAAATTAACATTTTAATGAAAATAAGCTACTTTTTTTTTAACTTATTTTAAAACTAAAAAATTGTAGGAAATAAAGAGAAAACTAATATAACATGTAAACTACAATAACCACTATTTAAATATATAATAACTAAAACTGAATTTAAAAAAGTTAAATTAACATTTTTAATGGAAAATAAGCTACATTTTGTTTTTACTTATATTCAAAATAAATTATTCAAATAAACTCAAATTTTAAAAAGTTTGTAAAAAGAAATATGATGTTGACAACTGGCTAGTTAAATTTAAATTAAAACAAAACTAATAAATTTTTAATACATTAATAGATCATTTCACACATGTGAAACTAATAACATGAACAATGGCTGCACTTCATTTAGATGTGTTTTTCTTTTAAACTTGTAAACGGAAGATTTAACACATCTTTCTATCCTGTTGACCAAACTGACTTTTCTAATTGTCTCTTCTGATTGAACCCTTTAACAATCGTACGTATTTACACCATTTTCTTTGGGAGAAGTGTAACTTTGTATCTCTACAATCGTACGGCAACAGGAGCGCAGAGATGATGCCAAAGATGAGCTGAAGCTGAAAGAAACAGCCATGTTAGTCATTGTTGATGTGATGACTAAATCCTGCAACAGGAAACACTTCTACACCCCTGAAAAAAAATTCCAACCTGATCTTCATCGTTTCTTGTTTCTAGACTCGTTTCTTTGCTTCCTAGATTCCAAAACACAACTAGCCAAGTGTGATAATCATCAACATTGGGAAATTGATCCGAACTAAACAAACATTAATAGAGTTTGAAAATAGATCAAACATGTAAACCGGTCTTTCTCTAAAGGGAGCAGTTGTTGTTAGAAAAGTAAAGAAGGGTGTCATCAGCATAATGTCGAACATCAAACGGATTTTAGCTGAAAGAACAATGATTTTATTTCTGCCAACGACATACCATGCATCCTTCTCCTTCATGCTTTGTTAGTTTTATAAATCTGAGTGGAAACCATCATCACACTTTGATATTAGCAGCTTTCTAGCCATGCTGTATTCCTGCTTAAATATCTGTAATGCAAATAAAAGTCTGGTCATATAAAAGAGCTGTCTAGTCATATCAGTAAGTTAGATAACGTTTACTGCTCTGGAAGCCATTATGTTCTTACTATAACAATAACAACAACAACTACTACTACTACTACTACTACTACTACTATAGCGAATGTGTCCTGAGTCTGACACATTTCTGGCCTGACACGTTTTTCCTGTCTTTTCGCGGGGATTGTTTTTGGTGATTGTGTATGTGTATGTGTAAGTAATTTACTTTTTTTCTCTGAGATTAAAGTCGTAAATTTGCAAAGAAAAACAAAAAAAAAAACATGGATATTCTCTGAGATTAAAGTCTTAAATTTACAAAAACAAAAAAAGGTGTATATTCTCTGAGATTAAAGTTGTAAATTTACCAAAACAAAAAAACATGAAAATTCTCTTAGATTTAAATTTTGAATTAGCGAGAAAAAACTTGGATATTCTCTGAGATTAAAATCGTAAATTTGCAAAAAAAAAATGTAATATTCTCTGAGATTAGAGTATCTTCACGATAACTTTAAAACTGAGCCCACTACAACCTAAAAAATCTCAAGTTGCGATTAACGCACACATTAACGCGGACCCAAATATTTGTTAGTGTTGCAGCGCTATGCCGTCCATCTCAGCCAAAAATGGAGAAATATCTGGCTGAGTCGTCAAGGAGACGAGCCAAGCCAGAGCCGCTGTTACTTGTGTCGGAGCATTCAATTCCATTCAGTTCAATTTATTTTTATATACCGTCAAATCATAACAGTTACCTCGAGACACTTTTCATATAGAGCAGGTCTAAACCATTCTCTATGATCGTTCTCCGATGCAACCCATGGGCTCGCTAACGTGACTTTGAGGTACGACTACACTCGCACAAAGGGATGCGTGGAGGAGACGCTGAGCAGCGCCCACAGGAGGCGTAAAAATCAAGTCCCGAGGAAGTGCGCCGGTCATTGATGCCAATTATCATAGTGGTCAAACGGTGGTACTACAACTTCCGCGTCCGTCACGTGATGCCATTGGGCCTAAAAAGGCTTTTCCCCATAAACTTACATTGAAAAAGAGACGTCTGTAACTCAACTTTCCAGTACGAACACTTGAATAGTCCTTATTTAAATCATTAGGTCCTAAAAGTTGTAAAATGCGCTAATAGCTGAATCCAGAGTTATTTTCCTTCCTCCGTTCATGTGAATGAAACCCAAAACGAGGCTGGACCGCGGGCTGGGAGGCGGAGTTAAAGGAAAAGCTACTGCGCCTGCTCTACCAGCCCAATGGATGCGGAAGATAGCCGGATGATCCGGGTACTTTATCACTCGGCAGTCGAGCCATTCTGGCTTCATGCGCCACTGAGAAACTCTCATAGGATTAAAAACGTGGCCCCGCCACCAACGCTGTATCCAGTTCTCTTTATACATCCATGTTAAAAACTCATCATGACACATTTCCTAACAGACATTCTGCTTCATTCTTAAACCTCAATAGAAGCTTTGAATGTAAAAAATAACATTCAGTTCAGTGCTAGTGGCTCGGTCCGATTCACAATGTTTGCTTCCCGTTTACAGAGCCAGGCTGTGGATGAACACCGGATTAATTTTCAGCGCACACACGGCGAGGAGATATTCACGATGGAGTATTAGGGCTACATTGAGGGAAAAAAAAAATCTGAGATTTCGAGGATAAAGTCATAATATTACGAGAAAAAAGTCGTAATTTAATGAGAATAAAGTCATACTATTTCAAGAAAAAAAGTTGTAATATTATGAGAATAAAGTCATAACTTTACGAGAAAAAAAGTTATTTCCTCCTCCACAAAAGAGGCAATTTCGGCGAGGTCCATGTGTTTCTTTCTTCGGAATAAACGTACGTTTCTTGCACAATCTTTTCAAGGTCCTGATACTGATGATAAGGTGGTGCTAATGTGCCAAAAGATGAAGTATTTTGTTGTTTGTGAAATCTAAACTAAAGTATAACTTCACAAGATGCTCCACGTTCCTCATTTTCACACAGATGGCACGCTGCTCCATCTCCCCTCTAAAATAACACGTAAAATTACTACTTTATAATATTATGACTTTATTCTCATAATATTACGACTTTTTTCCCTTAAACTTGTGACTTTATTCTTGAAATCTCCGATTTTTTTTTTTTCCTCAGTGTGGCCCTAATACTCAAACTTAACAAAAAGTGTATTATGGGATTAGAATCACAGACTCCACCTTTAATGTGTTCATCACTTTAATTAATGATGCAGCTGGTAAAGGTTGAGCTACTTTTAATGACTTTATATACTGTGGCGGTACTGATTCACCAGATTTCAGCCTGAGAACCAGTTCACAACCACATGATACAGAAATATTTACTTGGAGAAACGAATCACACAACAGACTTCACAATGAAAACATGCCTCTCCAATAAGGAAATATGTATAAAGAACATTTAAATGAAAATAATAAAGCGTGTGGGCGTTAGGTTATAGGTAACTCAACATCACCCTCAATAAGCAAAGAAGTCTGAACAGGTCTAAAGAGCAGAGTTTGTGTCTGACTCTGCATAAAGTTGAGGAAGGATCAGGAAGGGAGCAGTTTCCCTTCCTCTCTTTAAGCCCTAAAGAAAGGGCGTCGTCACATCCTGATTGGTCAAGAAATGCACCAAGCTGCTTGCACTTCTTCATTAGCAGCCAACAGGTGATCTGAATAACCTCCAATCAACTCAGGTGAACTGGGACGTTCAGTTAAATGAACTGACAGCAAAGTACCAAAGAATGAGGGACTGCTACTGCTGGATAGATTAGTTTATAATAATACTTTAGGTTTAATCTTTAGGTTTTCTAGTTTAATATGATTCCAGTATCTTCACTCTATCTTTAAAACTGAGCCCGCTACAACCTAAAAATCAAAAGTTGCGTTAATGCGTTAGAGAAATTAGTGGCATTAAAACAAATTTGCGTTATTATCGCATTAACTTTGACAGCCCTAATTTATTTAGATATTCTCTGAGATTAAAGTCGTAAATTTACGAAAACAAAAAAAAATGTGGTTAATTTCTGAGATAAAAGTTGTAAATTTACGAAAACAAAAAAGTAATGTTCTCTGAGATTAAAATTGTAAATTTAAGAAAAAAAAGTGTATATTCTTTGAGATTTTAATCGTAAATTTACGAAAAAAAAAAAATGTAATATTCTCTGAGCTAAAAGTCGTAAATCTACGAAATAAAATGTAAAAAAACAAAAATTATTTGGATATTCTCTGAGATTAAAGTTATAAATTTGCGAGGAAAAACGAGGATATTCTCTGCGATTAAAGTCGTAAATTTGCGAGGAAAAACGAGGATATTCTCTGCGATTAAAGCCATAAATACGTGAGGAAAAACGTGGATATTCTCTGCGATTAAAATTGTAAATTTACAAAAAAAAAAATATTCTCTGAGATTAAAGTTTTAAATTTACAAAAACAAAAAAAATGTGGATATTCTCAGAGATTACAGTACTAGTAAAGCTGAGCCCGCTACAATTTAAAAATCACAATTTGCATTAATGCTTTGAAGAAATTAGTGGCGTTAAAACAAATTTGCGTTGACGCGTTATTATCGCATTAACTTTAACAGCCATAATGTATTTATATATTTTGTATAATTAATCTGAACATGCAACGTAATCAGTACTTACAATTATTAAATAAATGTAGTGCAGTAAAATGTACAATATTTCCCCCTGAGATGTAGTAGAACCACAACATTTGTACTGAACTACACCACTGAGTTTTTGTCTGATTACAGTATTTCATAGACTCATTACTTAATATGTTAAGATTTTTTTGGCCAACCAAAGACTAAATGTGTGACCGTGCCTTAAAGGATTCTCCCCATCAGAACCTGTTAACTGTACCAGTACCAGTACTTCCACTACTGCTGATGACACACACATCTAAATAACATTAATCAATTCAAATATAATATTTCTTGCAGATGTCAGTGAAACTCCACTGACATCATCTGCAGGAAATATTGTTATTTTATTAATATTATCCCTGTAATGCATTTTAACGTCAGAAAGTCACATCAGGCAACGAGCATCATGCCATGCAATCAGTCCGTCACTCAACCCCCCCCACCCCCCGACCAATCAGACACCTCCTCAGCCTCTGGTACCGCCTCCTCCTGTTCTCATCCAATCACCAGAGATTTGTGAAGACAAAAAAAATGAAAGTTATCAACACAACACAGATTATAATATGAATTACTGTAATATATATATATATATATATATATATACAGTATATGATGGGACAGAGGCAGAGAATCAATATTAATATAATCAATATTAAGAGGCAGCCATGTTTTGTTTATATTCACTGTTTATTTTTGTATTGATTATTTAAATGTGAAACATGGAAATGAAAAACTTACAAATTTAAATTAAGTTAAAAAAGTTTTTTTTTTAATATGCAGAGTAGAAAATGAGAAGTGACTTTGGGCTGAACAAAGAAAAATGAATGTAAATAAATACATTTCTATTTTAGACTTTGTTTATATTACTAATACCTGCACCAGCCACCTCTGAAATACCAGAATAATATTCTGAATTTCTGTTAATGTACCTTAGATACACTTACACTCTAATGAAAATTGCATTTAAAAAAATATTTTTTTAAATTGAAAGTAGCTATTTTTTTTAATTTAAGTTTTATTTAAAAATGACAACTGACTGATTAAATTGAATTAAAACAGAATTTATAAAAATTAAAAAGAAAACTAATAAAATGTAAACTACAATAACCACTATTTAAATATATAATAACACATTAATAGATGATTTTTCACAGAAATAAAAGCCCACATTAACTCCTGTCTAAGGTAAACAACAGTGTTTTGGGGTCATCACTCACCGTGCTGATGAATCCGCCCGCCACCGCCGCGTTCTCCACGCCCTCCACCGCTGCCGTGGCCACCTCATTGGCCCCGGCAACCGCAGTGTCGGCAACGACGTTGGCCTGTTCGTTCGACTTCTGGGCGACTGGACGACAGGAAACAGGAAGAAGACGTAAAGAAATACTGTTTAGCATCGCAGATGTGTTTCCTCATGTCTCAAACACCACCAGCTGTTCTACTGATGTTCTTCTTCTTTCCTTCAATAAAAACTATTAATAACAGAGATGAAAACAGAATAATTTCTGGGTTTTTTTCGGTGTCGTGGTTAGTTTACCTGTGTTCACGCCGGTCACCACTCCCTCCATCGTCTTGTTTCCTGGAGAAAATAAAAAAAAACATGGTTGAATATTGATATTATTTACCTGCAGTGCTGTGAAACAGTCTTATAATTGAAATTAATTTTTACTTCTAATTTCCATTTATAAGAATACTTGATGATATGTTAGTAAGAGTCCTCCCTACAACGGTGTATTAGGGCCATTGTAGGTAAAAACAAACAAAAGAAAAATTACAGACCTGTGAGAGGGGAGAAATATTCAGAAAAAAACTCAGAATTTCCAAGATCAAAGTAATATATTTGCGAGAAAAAAACTTGGATATTCTCTGAGATTAAAGTAGTAAATTTACGAAAACTAAACTTGAATATTTTCTGAGATTAAAGTGGCAAATTTACGAAAAAAAAAAGGATGTTCTCTCAGATTAAAGTTGTAAATTTAAGAGAAAAAAACCCAGATATTCTCTGAGATTAAAGTCATAAATTTAATATAATAAACTTGGAAATTCTCTGAGATTAAAGTCGTAAATTTACGGGAAAAAACATGGTTATTTTCTGCGATTAGTGTTGTAAATTAAGAAAAAAAAATTAGTCATTCTCTGAGATTAAAGTCGTAAATTAAAAAAAAAGAAACTTGGTTATTCTCTGAAATTAAAGTCGTAAATTTACGAAAAAAACAAACAAAAAACAACTTGATTATTCTCTGAGATTAAAGTCGTAAATTCACGAAAAAAAACAACAACTTGGATATTCTCTGAGATTAAACTCATAAATTTGCAAGAAAAAAACATGGATATTCTCTGAGATTACGATGGTCCTGATACGGCATCGTATCTCCCTGTTTTCTGATCTGCTCCTGTTTTATTTTGCAGTCGATACAAACCCAACACTTCCTGCGAGATTGTTTTTATCAGGAGTAAAACCTCAAATTCACTGTAATTTTTTTAAGGTGAAAAGAAACGAAACAGATCTGGGTCACGTGAAGGAAATAAAAATAGCTTTGGTTCACTTTCACCTGACGCCTCAACAAACATCTGTCTGCATCAGTTCTAGTTTCAGTGTGACTCTGGATCTGACCTGGTTTCCTCTGAAGAGACTAACTGAATTATTTATTCATGTCACCTAGTTTAACACAACCAGCAGCATGAAGCCCACGTTAGGATTTTATTCTTACTTCATTTTGTTTTATGTACATTTCCTATTTGTCCTACTTTTCCAGGCTCCGATTGGGCCAAACAATACCGTCTATGTCTGTGAGGTTATTTTGGATCAGTGCTTAGTGGACTCCAGCGCTCTGCCAGCTTCTTGTTGTTGTTGTTTGGTCCAGATCCAGACTGGGACTGATGGTTCTCCCAGGTGGGCGTCGTGCTGGTCGGACATGTGACGGATCAAACTGAACAGACTCTTTGTCTGCTGCTCACACAACAAACAGCACAGAGACACTCTGTGTGTGGAAACACGTCGGCGGTTTCCAACCGAAGCCGATGTTTCTGCTGCACGTTGAGTCAGTTACAGGAAGGCAGCTCACGGTATAACCACATATGATCCATATTTGATGAGGCTGCACGTTTTATCTCCTCTAATGGACGACGTTTGTTTCTGCCAAGTAGAACTGTGCAACTATAATCAACAATTATTATGTTTTAACTGTTGGCAAACGTCCTTTAGATGATCTACAACAAGCTGAGTATGAAATGTCCCAAGATGGTGAGGAAATAACACTTTAGATTGAGTTAATAATAGAAAACCTCATTCAAAATTCTATTAACATTTATAACAATTCAAATAAATTAAAATCAGCTTTATCAACACTATATCATGTGGCTCGCTCCGTAAGATTATAAGACTTAATGAAAAAATATTAATAATGTTATTGTTTATTTAATATTTAAAGGGACTGTTTGTAAGAATCAGAAATGCTTGTTAACAGCGACACCTGTGGCCGTTAAGTCAACGAAAGTCAGCGTCGGGCTCGCGCTTGAATAGACATGAACGAGCATCGCTCAACACAGTGAGGTGACACACGTCAGCTAAAAGCACAATATCACTCTATATTTCACTTGCTTGGCAGTAATGTTAGCTGACCAGACGAAGGTCTCTCCATGAATCACTGCTGATCCTAGTGTTGGCTTTTCCTGCCTCAGCATCTGGGGCGGAAGCAGGAAAAGTGGGTCGGTGTCGGTGCTGAAGCAGGAAGAGAAACGTACACGCCTCCCGACTGCGCCCGCAGGGAGACACCGGTACCCGGTCAGAGACGGTAATGCTTCTCGCTGCGGAGCCCCGTCACCTCACAAGACACGGGAAACCTCTGTTGGTCTGGAGGAGCTGCAGCAGTTATTTCTGCACAAACGTCCACTGTACATTCACTAGATATTCTCAGAGCTAAACTAAGAAGTTACAAACAGTCCCTTTAATGTATTTATTTTTCATGAACACCATTTCCCATAAGCCCCTGAACTTCAAGGGCTGAAAGTCACAGCTCCACAGAGGAAGTGTCTGTGGTTAGGTAAGGTGACTGTAATAACAGCAGGACAGTAGAGTGTCTGTGGTTAGTTCAGGTGACTGTAATAACAGCAGGACAGTAGAGTGTCTGGTGAGTTCAGGTGTCTGTAATAACAGTGGGACAGTAGAGTGTCTGGTTAGTTCAGGTGTCTGTAATAACAGCAGGACAGTAGAGTGTCTGCGGTTAGTTCAGGTGTCTGTAATAACAACAGGACAGTAGAGCGTCTGTGGTTAGTTCAGGTGTCTGTAATAACAGCAGGACAGTAGAGCGTCTGTGGTTAGTTCAGGTGTCTGTAATAACAGCAGGACAGTAGAGTGTCTGTGGTTAGTTCAGGTGTCTGTATTAACAGTGGGACAGTAGAGTGTCTGGTTAGTTCAGGTGTCTAATAACAGCAGGACAGTAGAGTGTCTATGGTTAGTTCAGGTGTCTGTAATAACAGTGGGACAGTAGACTGTCTGGTTAGTTCAGGTGTCTGTAATAACAGTAGGACAGTAGAGTGTCTGGTTAGTTCAGGTGTCTGTACTAACAGTGGGACATTAGAGTGTATGTGGTTAGTTCAGGTGTCTGTGATAACAGTGGGACAGTAGTGTCTGTGGTTAGTTCAGGTGTCTGTAATAACAGCAGGACAGTAGAGGGTCTGTGGTTAGTTCAGGTGTCTGTAATAACAGCAGGACAGTAGAGTGTCTGTGGTTAGTTAAGGTGTCTGTAATAACAGCGGGACAGTAGAGTGTCTGTGGTTAGTTCAGGTGTCTGTAATAACAGCAGGACAGTAGAGTGTCTGTGGTTAGTTCAGGTGTCTGTAATAACAGCAGGACAGTAGAGTGTCTGTGGTTAGTTCAGGTGTCTGTGATAACAGCAGGACAGTAGAGTATCTGTGGTTAGTTCAGGTGTCTGTAATAACAGCAGGACAGTAGAGTGTCTGGTTAGTTCAGGTGTCTGTAATAACAGTAGGACAGTAGAGTGTCTGGTTAGTTCAGGTGTCTGTAATAACAGCAGGACAGTAGAGTGTCTGTGGTTAGTTCAGGTGTCTGTAATAACAGCAGGACAGTAGAGAAACACAACAACAACCGCCACAGGGGAGTGTGACATCACTTCCTGTGGACCCAGGTTGTTTTGTCATGTCAACAAAGAATAAACACACACATGCAGATACAGAACATGGTGAAAGGTGTGTTTGTTTCTTCTGTGATAATAGTACTTTTACTGTAACAGAGTAATTTTACTGTGTGGTATTAGTACTTTTACTGTATCAGAGTAATTTTACTGTGTGTTAATACTTTTACTGCAACAGAGTATTTTTACTGTGTGATATCGGTACTTTTACTTTAACAGTATTTTTATAGTGTGGTATAAGTACTTTTATTGTAACAGAGTAATTTTACTATGTGGTATAAGTACTTTTTACTGTAACAGAGTATATTTACTGTGTGGTATTAGTACTTTTTACTGTAATAGAGTATTTTTACAGTGTGGTATTAGTACTTTTACTGTAACAGAGTATATTTACTGTGTGGTATAAGTACTTTTACTGTAACAGAGTATATTTACTGTGTGGTATAAGTACTTTTTACTGTAACAGTATTTTCATAGTGTGATATTTGTGTTTTTATTCTTTATTTCGTGTTGTGTTCAGGTGACGGCAGGTCATGTTGTGTTTTCCTGTTTGGCCTCATGGTGGCGCCGTCGATGCCGCGGCCTGCCGTCAACACGCCAACAACGAGCTAACAGCACTTCCTGAAGCTGACGGAACTCCATCCCTCCATCTCTTCCTGTCCTCCACCCATCTCTTCTTCATTTTCCACCACAGATCAGAAATTTTAACATGCATTTATTGTGAAAATTATCTTTGTTTCCTGCCATTTCCTCTCTTTTATCCCTCCCCTCATCCCTCCATCTTTCCATCCACCCTTCATCTTCAAATTTAATGCACAATGTCAAGATGAATTGCACTTTTCCTCCACCCGTCTCTCTCTTTTCCTTCTCTCTATGTCTGATTTTAATATTTTAGTATTCAGCTTCTTGTCCTCCACCTAACCTGTCCTCCTTTAATCCCTCCATCCATCCTTTTTCCTGCCCCATTCCAGCTGAAAATAGACTTAAATTTCTTTGAATTTAATGCACAATGTCATGATGAATTGCACTTTTCCTCCACCCGTGTCTCTCTTTCTTTTACTGATTTTAATATTTTAAGATTCAGCTTCTCGTCCTCCACCATCCCTCCTTCATCCATCCCAGTATGTTCTTGAATATCACTGGTCCTCCACCCATCCCTTTTAAAAAAAAAAAGACCTACATTTTTTTTACCTCAAATTCAACCTTTTCTCTTTTATTCCTTCTTTCTCTCATCATCTCTCCATTCATCCTTTTTCATCCCTCATTCCTGCTGAAGATAGACTTAAATATCTTTAAATTTAATTCACAATGTCATGATGAATTGCACTTTTCCTCCACCCGTCTCTCTCTCTCTCTGTCTTTCTTTTTTTGTGATTTTAATATTTTAAGATTCGGCTTCTTGTCCTCCCTCTATCCCTCCCTCCATCCTTTGCTTTCCATCAAAAAACCAACTCACAGATTTGATCATTTCACGTCACATTTAACCTTTGCCAGTTCACTCCTTCATCTCTCCATCATCCCTTCTTCCCCTCACAATGTCACTTTTCCTCCACCACAAAACAAAAATGTTAGTTGTTGAATTTCACTTTCCATCCATCCATCCATCCATCCATCCATCCATCCATCCATCCGCCCTCTCACCGACGTAGAAGACCCCCTCCTTGGTCTTGGCGGCGGCCTCACCCACGCCGGCCTTCGTCTTCTCGGCGGCGGCCACCACTCCTTCCTTCGCCATGGAGAATCCCTTCTTCAGAGCGTCCATGATGCTTCTTCTTCTCTCTTCTTCTCTCTTTTTATTCAGTTGTTTTCTCTTCTGTCTCTCTTTCTTCTTCTTCTTCTTCTTCTGCTCCGTCTGCCTCGGTCGTCTCTTCTCTTCTTGTCTGTCAGTGATCTGTTCTTCCAGCTAATGGACCAGTGAGAGAGAGAGGGAGGGAAGGGGTGGAGAGAGGGCACGTGAGAGAGACAGAGAGAGAGAGAGAGGGAGGGTGATATATGGAGGCAACATGGGACTCTTGTTGTGCAGTAGAGAGAGAGAGAGAGAGGGGGGCAGAGATAGACTGGTGAAAAGAGAAAAAGGAGAGACGGAAAAGAAACAAGAAGAAAAGAAGTGAAGAGGAGGAAACAAAACGGGGTTAAAACTGGATTTAACCTGGATTTCATCCATATTGTCTGTCGGGCTTTAGCTATCTTGTAGGATGTTGTGTACTTTATTTTACACTCTACTGCACTAATGCAGTACTGAGACGTACAATGTCTGAAAAATATCTGAAAAATCCCAAATAATATCAGTAAAATATAAAACAAAAAAATACATATCAGGGAAAGTCCACCAAAAAAAAATAACAAATATTTGAAAATATTAGTGAAATTTCTGAAAGATTTCCAAATAGTATCAGTAACATATATGTAAAATATCCAAAATAATATCAGTAGAATAAATGAAAAATATCACAAAACTTATACAAAATAATGTCAGTAAAATACACAACAAATATCAGGGAAAGTACCCAAAAAAGATTGGTAAAATACCTGAAAAAATATTTGGAAAATATCAGAAAAAATTCTAAAAGATTTCCAAAATAGTATCAGTGAAATATACAAAAACTACCAGGGAAAGTACCCGTAAAAATATTGGGAAAATAACTGAAAAATGTTGGGAAATTGTCAGTAAAATTTCTGAAGAAAATCAAAAATAGTATCTGTAAGATATCTGATAGATATCTTTACCAGAATGGGCAAAATGAGCAAAGACTCACTCCCCACCAGGCGGGTGCAATTCACCGTTTTCCAGCAGAGAACCACGGCCTCAGACTTGGAGGTACTGACTCTCATCCCGTTTCACACTCTGTTGCAAAACGCCCCAGTGGGCGCTGAAGGTCAAGGTCTGATAAACCTTATTTCATTACAATAAATGATTAGTTCTGTGTTATTATAAAAATATAGATGCATTTCTAGGGGGGTTCAGTGAGCCGCCTGAACCAACGCAGACTCCACCGGTGCTATTTTCATTCTTTAAAAGTCACCAGAACGCAGGAAACAAAGTCTCTGAAACTCCGATTTTTCTGGGGATTGAATCACACGTATCAAATAAATCAAGGACCGCCTGATAAAGGATTTAAAAACGGTATTATGCCGCCTGCCGCATAGCTGATGAGCTGATCAGTGATCAATACAAAGTCAGCTGAATCGGTGATGACCACTCAAATGGCCGCCGAGGGTGGAGGACATCAGAAACCTGGATGTGACTCAGCACATCACACACACACACACACACACACACACACACACACTCCCAGACACACCCTTGGCTGCATCAAACCCTCATTCTCTGATTGGCTAACAGCCGGCGCCGGTCTATTTTTAGACCCCATTTCATTTCTTTTTTTTTCCAGGATGGATGAGGAGGAGACGAGGAGGAGGGGGCGATCAGCAGCAACATTATGGGCTGCTGTGGGTTACCGTGGCCATGAGAGCCTCAAACGGCATTGATCAATACTGACCATCACACTGCACACACACCGCACACACTTATTGATGAGTTGTGTCATTGATCCATGTGAGGAAATGCTGTTTTATTCCTCTTTAAGAATGTCAGTGTGAAGTTTTTGATGGTTGCTATACCATAGACATATATACATAGACATACAGTATATACATAGACATATATACGTGGACACCGCATTGACTCCTTCAATGTGGGCGCCATATTGGACCTGGCAAGACTGGCCTGTAACCCTATACAAGTGAATGGGGGAGCTGCCGTTTTTCTGGATAAAAAGCACTATAACGTCTACTTTTCTCATCCGATTTCAACGACTCGTTATTGTATTAAAGGGTTTATGATCTATGAGGAGTAACGTTAAGTTAACGTTCCGATTTTTTTTTTCTTTCCCCAAAGATTTTGGTGAAAAACTGTTAAATACGTTAACGTCACTGCTTCCGGTTCAAGGATCACCGGTCTGTCCTTCGATATGGTGGGATCAATCAATTATTAGGTAATTATGAAAAATTTAGTACTCATCACATTTTCCTAGAGCATTTCTCACGTTATCAACGGTTCACACTCGTCTCCTGAGCGTCCAGCAGCGATTATAGCTCAACTATCCAGATTCTAAGTAACTGGAGACAAAACTTTATTTTTCTACTCCTCGTAGATCATAAACCTTTTAATATAATAACGACTCGTTGAAATCGGTTGAGGAATGTAGACGTTGTTGTGCTTTTTATCCAGAAAAACGGCCCCGTTCACTTGTATAGGGTTACAGGCCAGTCTTGCCCTGTCCAATATGGCGCCCACGTTGACGTATCGCAGCAACGGGGTGAAGCGTCCAATGCGGCGTCTATATGTATATGTCTATGGTTATTAGTAAAAATAGAGCGTTGAAGTCCCGCCCCTTCCGGTGAACCTCATGGGACCTTATTTCAGAAAAAATATGAGCGGTAGTCAACGGAGAGAGACAATTATTTTTTTGATCCCGTTTGAATTGCTCCATGAATCACACATATGATGATTGTCAATTTAAAACTTAACTCAATTAGTTGAATATATAGACTATTTTTTCAAATCTAGAAAGTCTCAGTTTGTCGTAGCATCATTTAGTTTTGTGTGAAACCGCTCAGTGAACTACATCTCTCGTCGTCACCACTAGCTAGCTAGCTAACTTAGCTATGTTCTAGTCACAGATGAAATGTTATCTGACCTGGTGTGTTTTATCCAGCGACTCCTGGTCTTTTTATCAGTCGGGAAGAGAAAGAACGAGCGAGACCTGTGTGCTGGTGTGAGTTCATCCCAGTAGGAAACAACCAGGTATCGTAGCTTCAGAGAGAGAGAGAGAGACGTCACTACCACACTTTTGGGTGTGTCGTCTTTCTAAGGACGCATTTTCACAGTCTGATACTTCAACAGTTTTACAACAAACTTTCTTGACTTGCAAAATTATGTTTTAAATTGACAAACATCATATGTGTGATTAATGGAGCAATTCAAACGGGATCAAAAAATATTTTATGTCTCTCC
>CAKAKR010061791.1:0-15320 GCA_916700685.1 Adelosebastes latens
GACCTCAAGATATGTGAATGAAAATGGGTTCTATGGGTACCAACGAGTCTCCCCTTTACAGACATGCCCACTTTCTGATAATCACATGCAGTTTGGGGCGAGTCAAAGTCAAGTCAGCACACTGACACACTGACAGCTGTTGTTGCCATGTTATGATTTGAGCATATTTTTTTTATACTAAATGCAGTACCTGTGAGGGTTTTTGGACAATATTTGTCATTGTTTTGTGTTGTTAATTGATTACCAATTATAAATATATACACACATTTGCATTAAGCAAGCATATTTGCCCACTCCCCTGTTGATAAGAGTATTAAACACTTGACAAATCTGCCTTTAAGATACATTTGAACAGATAAAAAATGTGTGATTAGTTCGCGATTAATCGCGATTAACTATGGACAATCATTATCATTAATCGCGGTTAAATATTTGAATCAATTGACAGCCCTAATTTCTATAAACACTGTCTAGAGTAAAATAGAAAAGAATAGAACCGAATTAGAGATAAGTAATGTTGTTCGTCATTCAGCTGCCACAGTGGATCATGTGAGATCTGATTTTATGATCCAAATATTCCTTCTTGCTGTGAGGCGACCCATAGTACCGCCCAGAATATATATACATATATATATATATATATATATATATATATGTAATAATAATATATCAATATAATTTTATAATATGATATAATTGATATAATTTGATTAAAAGAGTTTGATATATTAAAAATCAGCACTGAACTTAAGCCATGTAAGTAGTTCTTTGCCACGAACCTTGAGATGAACTGTTTAGTCCAGATTTGTCTGATCGCTTCTCATTTTCTATCAATGCATATTTGCATACATCGCATCAACTTTTCAACAGATTAATGAAAGTGTAATTATATCTAATTACAAAAAGGATATAATTGGGTATAATTGGGTCAACTTGGCACTATACGGCTTATCAGTTTCCTCAAAGCCTTTTAACTCTGGCCCTCATACAAGGAAACAAACAGAGAGCACGCACACCCAAAGACTAAAAACAACATCGAGGGCTTAATTGGACACAAACGGTAACGATAAATCCTGTTGTTTCAACACCTCTGTGTGCCGTCAGCATGAACTGATTTTCACACTGAGCTCCCTAACTCACGGTGAAGAGGAACACATCCGCTGTTCTTTAAATCTTTTCCATCATCTGGATAACAGCATGTCTGTTGGCAAAAACCCCCACAGACTGCTCAGCTTCCCCCCTGCAAGTCTCCATCCATTCCTCTCATGCCTGTGGGCGTAAAGTCACCTGGGCAGACTGGTTTACTATCCCTTACACCGCAGACCAACTCGTGACAGGTTGAAAGAGTGCTTGTGTGAGTAATAGCATGCCTGTCCTACTTTGAATTTGAATGGTAAATGTGTGTTGCAACCCTTTGCGGTAAAACTAGACGCCTTATTATACTTTCTTTCAGGTTTTCCTTTTACATTTACAAGCCTGTGATGTGCAAGACCGTACATGTTACTGTGAAACTTATGTCATCCCGAAACTACTCCCAAAAAAAAGCACAAAGAGAAATTACACACATTATGTAACTGATTCATAGAAATTTGGACACAGTTTCGTTTGTGACGTAAACAGTAACTCACCTCTGATCTTGCCTGAGCTGGCTGCTTGTCACAACTCGCAGACGGCGGCTCTTTGCATGTTTCTGACAACTGCCTCATGGGCAGAGATGGGAAGGCTGTCCTCCTAAGGTTCAAACTCTCTGACCTTTGACCTCTCACTAACTCCGATGCATGTCGCTTGGATACAAAAGGTGCTCGGGGTCGTCGCTTGAGCATCTCGTCCACTGTAAGGGGAACTCGTTTGTTTTTTTGACGCTTCGAGTCAGTCTTCTGTATCGCTTGTTCCACTTTTGAGGGCAACGCTGTGGAGCCCACCGGAGCTCTGCAGGGACTGAGTTGCAGGGAGGAAGAGGAAGGCGAAGGCGAAGAAAGGACAGGAGATGCTGATGCTGGAGTGAGTCCGTCGCCTTCTCTCTCTGGTGAAAACGTGTCTATTTCTGCGTTATCTGTCCAGATAGAGGAGGGTGTAGCAGGGGAGGACATGACAGAGCTGGCTGTCTCCACTCCAGAGTCCACCGATTCTGAGCGCAGGTTTGTCCCCACGTCGGAAGAAGGCGTAGGAGGGTCTTCATCATTACTTCCAAGCCATTCTGAGTCCAACGACTGGCCTCCGTCAGTTACCCAAGCCTCCAAGAGGTTTCCAAAGCTCCTGTACAGATTCATCTCTCCTCTGTATCCTCACACCTCTGCTCCTGAGCTGCAGCAGGAGAGTGAACAAAGACACCAGAGTTCAGACAGCCCACGCAGTCACTAGCTGAGGTGAACTGGTGAAGTAGAATTCAAAACATCCCCTCTGATCCGCCTCTGTTTCTTCACCACGCCTCCACCCATCATCTGTCCCGTCACAACGTGGAGCTGCATGTCCATACCTGCTCCTTCCTGTCAAACATTCTGGGAAAAGAGTGACTCATCTGCACTGATTGAAATGTTTGATTTGTCCTCACACCTGTAAGAAATACAAGACATAACAAGAACAAGTCAAGACATGGACACACAGATTTAACCTGTGTATTTAAAGACAGTACTTGGAATGAAATAAGACATAAACTTCAGAATTGCCATTAAAATGTTTCCCACAACTTGAGATGGAAACAAAACTCGTCACTTCTGTAACCTTAACACGCCTTACTCATTCATTCACGAGTGTGAGTACAAGAGAAGGGTAACACAATATGTTGAAATTCCTCTGTGGATGTACAGCATTATGTGGTATGCGTGTGTGACGCTGGAACAGTAAACGCCGTTTCGTCATTTCAACAAACCCCGGATTTATCTGCAAGTGCAGGAATGTGTAGAGTGGACACTCCTGTCTGCAGATATGATCTACATTCCTCAACATCTGATCAAACACACTGGATCATCTGCAATCCTGCATGGAAACACAAAACAAAAGAGTTATTTTGAGTCAGGGACCCACTATTGTTGTCCTGATGAATGCTAACTATTGTATTCATTTATTCTATTATATTTTCTATTTTTTCATAAACAGACCTATACATCCACACACATACTGTACTATTCTTCTACCTGTGATACATACAACTAAAACTAGTCCTGGTTTCCTGTGTTGTTGCACCAAATGTAACCATCTTCACAACAAAGTGTGCACCCAATATCTCATCCCCAGGTTTGTGTGTGTGTGTGTGTGTGTGTGTGTGTGTGTGTATGTCTCTTCAATAAACAAATAAATAACTATCTCTCCTGTTTGCCGTGGTGTTTACCTCTATGTTAGATAAATCAAGACAGGATAGGTTCAGATCTGTTCAATACATTCACACACGCTCATATCGATGCTACAATTGAGGATGCTGACGTCATTGTCTATTTTTTTTGTATTCAACAGTTAAAATAAATAAATAACGTATACTGTAGTTGATGTTATAGACTGTATCTTACCACTTTTAAGCAAATCGATAAATAGATTAATAACGTGACGAGTATTCCCACACTGAATTTTATTTCTGGCAAGGTGGAGGAGGCTTTGAAACAGTGTCCTTTCAGTTTATCCCTTCATGTAAGGAAATTTAAAGAAAATATAATTGAACACTTAAAGGGACTGTTTGTAAGAATCACAAATTGGTTGTAACAGCGACACCTGTGGCTGTTAAGTCAACGAATGTCAGCGTCCTGTTGCTCGCGCTCGCCTGTGTGCATGCGCTAACTGAATGTGAGCGAGCATCCGTCAAAACAGTGAGGCGACACACGTCAGCTAAAACCACAATATCACTCTATATTTCACCTGCTTGGCAGTAATGTTAGCTGACCAGACGAAGGTCTCTCAATGAATCAATGCTGATCCTAGTGTTGGCTTTTCCTGCCTCAGCTTCCCGACCGCGGTGGGAGGGAGACACCGGCACCCGGTCGGAGACGATAACGTTTCTCACTGCGGAGCCCTGTCACTTCACAAGACACAGAAAACCTCTGTTGGTCTGGAGGAGCTGCAGCAGTTATTTCTGCACAAACGTCCACTGTACATTCACTAGATATTCTCAGAGCTAAACTAGCTCTTCTGAAGTGTGTAGTGTGCGCATACACGTGAGAGTGGAGCGAGCTGAGTGAAGGAAGACAAGCAGGCAGAGGAGCAGAGGAGCAGAGGAGCAGAGTACGGCAGAGACTCCGGTCCTGGAGACCAAAGCTACGGTCTCCCCCGCATCCTCCGACCGCGGCCAACACTGTTTTGCAAGACGGGCTTCACTAGATATAACTTTGCGGTTTTGGTGCTTCCGTGTAGTTTGTGTTGGAGTCTGAGTCTGAACAGCATAGCCACAGGCGAGTGCGCATGGGACACCGACCCGGATTGATTTTACAAACAATCCCTTTAACTGAAAAAGGAAAAATATGTAATTACCGTAAAAAAAACATTTTTGAGACTTTTTTGGAGGGGGATGAGGGCACTCACTCACTCAAATATTTATTTATTTATTTATTTAGTCTAAATAAATAATATATTTATTTAGTTTCATGTCTGTATGGGCTTAATACTGTTAAATTACAATTCAAAGGAAATTCAAACAATTCATGTCAAATATAATGCAAAACAATGTGGAATTATAATAAAGTTATGTTTTGTTATTTATTTATTTATTTATTTAATGCCGTTTATTTATTTCACCTATGTATGTTTACTCATATCCTTTTAATCATTTATTTTTGTCAGTGATTTCGGTATTTCTAAAATACTTATTTTAAATCCCCTTATGTACATTGGTCACTGTAAACATTCCTTCTCCTCATACTATTACGCATGAAGTCGCTAGGGGGCGTCGTTGAGCATTACTGAAGAATTTCTATCCGTCCATCTATTAAAAAGTCATTTCACAGGCTACAATAACACCCCCACTTCCATTTTTAACACAATAATCACGTCAAAAATACAACAGTGGAGTATAGTGATGTTTTTTTTAGGGCTTAGTCTGTCACAATACTAGAAGCTCCTCTGATTACTCTTTTGTAGGAGGACATGAGGGACTCTGCAGGCGACTCATCAGCTAAACTGTAAGTCTGAGTGGTAATAAGCTGGTAGCCTATACTGTAATATTTGACACAGAAGAGATCAAAAATAGGTCAAAAAGTGATGAAAGAGTGACAGCAAAACACTTACTGATATGTTCTAATAATCACTATAAATTCAAAGTTATTTACTTTATTAGTATTAGCCTATAGAAAAACGAACAACAGTGTTTTTTAGTCCTTGCAGAGAAAGTTTCGGTCACTGGACACTGAGCTCCATCAGTGTGTTTGTGTGTGATTCTCTGTAGCAACCAGCAAACACAGCATCGCTCAGGAGGGAAACCTGCTACTTCAGCCTGATTAAACTGGACCAACATGGAGAAATACCCCCCCAAATACAGCACAGTCCTGCTGACACCTGACCCACATTATATACCGGGGTAAGTACCTGTCTCCTCACACCAGATCCGCTCAGAAATAACCATATAAAGTAGGTTATATGTAGCATGAGTGCGCAGGGTTCAATGTCTGCATGGGCTCCATATTACTGTTCAATTATTACAATTCATAGGAGGAGAACATGTCAAATATAATGCAAAACAATGTGGAATTATAATAATGTTATGTTTTGTTATTTTATTTATTTTATTTATTTTATTTATTTTATTTATTTTATTTATTTATTTATTTATTGCTGTTTATTTTATTTATTTATTTAATGCCGTTTATTTATTTTATTTATGTATGTTTACTCATATTCTTTTATTCATTTATTTTTGTCAGTGATTTCAGTATTTATAAAATACTTATTTTAAATCCCCTTATGCACATTGGTCACTGTAAACTCCTTATTACTGTTAAATTATTACATTTCGTAGGAAGAGAACATGTCAAATATGCGATACAATGTGAAATTATAGCAATGTTATGTCGTTTATTTATTTGATTAAAGTTTAGTGTTAAATCTAGTCTGTATGGTATTTGTTGCAGCCCTATTCTTGATTATTGGATACCTGTTAATTTGTTTCTCTATTTCTCCTCTACATCCTAATTGTCTCAGAATTTGTTTGTTAAATCTGTTAAAGTCATATATACTATAAATGTACCCTAAATATCTTATTGTTTCCAACTGAAAAGCTACCACTACTATATGCTGGAGTTTGTGTTTACCCCAGGCTCCCTATTGTGTTCAGGTATGCAGGCTATTGCCCACAGCTCAAGTACAATATGGGGAAGTCTTACGGCCAGCTCACAGGCGAGCTGCTGACCAGTCCTGATGTGAAACACTCCGGTCGTCTGGTCCTCCACCCGGGTCACGACCCCTCCACAGAGTCTGACGCTGGTCTGACACTGAGAGGCATCCCTGACAGTAACTTGAAGCAGATGATACCAGGATACACAGGTAGGTATCATACACTAAGTAACTTAACACCTCATGGGAAAATGATTTCATATTGGAGACAAAATTTGGTCACATTTAATGCACAACCTGTGACTTAGTTAGGATGTAAAATAACCAAAATGGCAATCAGCAGTATGGGTCAGTTATAATTAAATTTTTTTAATTCTAAAATTAAATATGTGAGTTTTCACAGCACAGCAACATAAAAGTATGAGAATAATCTGTGTCCAACTGCTAAATTATTAAGTATAAATTATTAGTTAAGTGAAATAGTGTTGAAAATCAAGATAACATACACCAAACAGCTATATTTGCAATGTTTGCAGTGGTGATTTCAAATTTAAAGTCCTTTTTTTTCATGTGTTTATGTTGCTTTTTTGAACCCTATGGGAACATTCGGCAGGGAAATCCCGCACATGTACACACACATTTTTACAGAGCATTTTAAAGGGTCAGTTCACCCAAACTACAAAAAAAACGTAGTCATTCCGATTGCTCTGGTTTTATATATATATAGCATTTATATCTTTCATATCTTCCTAAAAGCAATGCCCTGGTTACTCTGGATAATATACAACACTGTTTAATTGGAAACACTTTGTGCCAAAGAAATAGTCCCTTTGAAAACTCTTCACGCTGTGATCTGTGGATTATCCAGAGTTACAGGGACGCTGTTTCTGGAAATAGATGGTGGTGTTTTAAATAGAACAGAAGAACAACATCTATTCACCTCCATTTTATCACAGAGATCTTAAAAACTGAGCAAATAAAACTAGAAACCACTAGAAATTCGGCTGAACCGATCCTTTAACGTCACTTCTTGCTGTTTTAGGTTTCATTCCAAAAAGTCAGAACTACTTTGCCTGCAGCTACTCTGAAACATGTCGCAAAGCGCTGTCTGAGTTTTACCAGGACGGGCGTACAAAGGTCCAACGGCGATCAACAGACCTGCCAGCTGTTGTCAACTACACCAACCAACAGTTTGACGTAACTCTCTCACTCTATTGTCCACACACACACACACACACTAACACACACACACACACACACACACACACACACACACACACACACACACACACACACACATGTTGACATGGCAGCTCTGAAAAGGTTCACTCTTGTTTAATTATCCATAGTGGAACTGCAGTGTCAGTTCACTGTAATATAATCCACCCTGAAAAAGACTGAGAGGCTGAACTGGTCAGCTCTCCAGAAGGTCAGATTCACCAATTATGTGTCTGAGATTCACATTGTTATGTAGAATCTTTGTTTGAATGATCTCTGAGTCATGCATGTTTTAATGGTTCTCTGTTATCTTTTGGCCCAGAGACCAAGACCCCCCTTGACAGCAATCTCCAACAAAGTGATCACCTACAGGCCATTGAAGTCCTTCACCCCCACTGGGACACCATACTTCATGGATGATGATAACCCGCACAAGTTCTTTATCTCAGGTACAACAGGGAACTTTAAGAATGAGACCTTAAACCTGCGGTAACAGATTTTCTTTTTTGGCCACGTAGCGGCAGCGTAAATGAGCTGTGAACATAACATATAAACTTTTAAAAAACTGCTTCTCTTCTCTCCAGTAATACTTCTCTCCTGGGTGCTGCCGTTACAGGGTAAACCACAGTAAATTAAATCAAAGGAAATCAAAATACCAGCGCACACCAGGGTACTGGTATAGACACTGTTTTATTGACAAATTATGAAAAATTACATTACGAACTACCCGTTTTGCATGTTGCTTCTATATATATGTATGTGTGTGTATATACTGTATACTAGCTTACCTTTTTTATTTTATTTTATTTCTCTTCTTGTTTTGCTTATTTGTTTTGTTTTGAATTAATTTTAATATTTTATTTGTATTATTTATTATTATTTTTCCTTATTTTTAATTTCTGTTATTACTTTTTTATTTCTTTATTTTTTTCTAATTTACAATCAATTTTACTTTTTCACTATAGAATAAATAAACATTGTAGGAATGATATAAGTATGAACAACATCGTGTAAGCAAATGTAAATGTTAACTCCTGCACTCCTGCAATAAAGTATATATATATATATATATATATATATATATATATATATAAAACAAAAAATAGGAGAAAAAAAGAAATGCAACCGTGCAGACTGGAAAAAACATATCCTCCTGAGACCCAGCCCATCGACTTGTGTCCACATGCATATCCTTTTACTCTTTTGAGCAGAATGATATATTTTTTAGTTTTACAATCAAGTTGAATGTATTCTTGGTTTAATATCACTCTACAGCCATATTCTGTTAATTTTTTGTATCTTCTAAATTCGGCTGTCTTTTCACACTACAATAGTCCTGTGGTCCACTACAATGGACATGCTGTAAAATTTTAAATAAAAATAAAATTTGAAAAGTCTAAATTGTAAGATTTTCTTTTAACCCTAGGAAGGAAATCACAAAAAAAAGAAATTGGAAGACACATTTTTTACTCAGTTCCCAGGAGGATATACTGGCTTTTATAGTTTTTTTCTCTTGCATACTAAAGAATCCCTACGACACTGTGTGATGTTTTTTTACAGGTTTTACTGGGCATGTGCCAAAATCTCGCTTCCTAATTGGCAAAGGTTTCCCCATCACTACCAACCAGGCACTGATCCAGTTTGGGAAGCAGCAGCGGACTGACCCCACATCCCGAGGCAGCCCAGGGAGGGAGCACAGCACAATAACTCCCATGCCCACTATCTATCCATCAAACAGGGGCGTGGTGCCGTCGTTCACAGGACACATCCCAGGTCGGTGTCAGCGTTAGGTTAGCAACACATTTACCTTGTGATCAGCTATTTTAGGAATGTTACTGAAGTGGCATTAATCAATCAAGTTCAAGCATGTCTAACTCTACACCATCCCACAGGATACCAGTTCATGTATGGACATACCTTTGGCCAACTTTCCCAGAATGCACTGGAAAGGAACGGCATCAAGAGGATCCTTCAGGCAAAGTCATAAAACCATCGTGCACTTCAATAAAATGATCATTACTGGCAAGATGAGTTGTGACATGAGTCAAATCTGAGAACAGGAAGTCCTCACATTAACACGAAGCACATAATTTGTTCTGTTCACTGTTGGCATGTAAGAAGAAGTCTTTATTGACAGACTTTGATTGTCACTGGGCATTAGAGGAAGCATTCAGAGGTTGAGAAAACGATGTTGGGTGAAATAATCTCACAGACACATTATTGCAATACATAAAAAAAAACACACTTTCTGTTCTTTCCTCGCTCTTAATGTATCTAACCACCAGTCTATCAAATATACCTGACACACATGTAAGTACCTGAAGCAGCCACAAGATGGCTTATCTTTGTACAACTCAACAAACTTCACTGGAAGACATAGCCTACTACTACTGTATATACCAAACAATTCCACACATTTTAAAGTTCTGTGCCAGAAAATGTCCAAAGCCTATAACTAAAACATTAAGAGGAAGTTAAGAGATCTAGGAAGTACTGACTGTATGTTTGTTAACTCATGCACCTACTGTACAGAAAATCCATGCTGGGGATCTGCTCAGGAAATCAAGTTACTGGAAATAAAACATCACTGACTATCCACGAGGCTGGTGTGTGTTGGCACTAGTAGGAGTGTTTTGCTTTCTATTTTTCCGCCTATATGAAATGTAGCTACAGCTATGGAGAGAATGACTATGAGAAATATGAGACAGTTTTGCACCACAAGAATGTCCAACAGTCTAAAGCAGGTCAATATTCACATTTCATGATTGATATCTGCCTATAAAGGAAATTTACTCCAGAGTGCAATTGCAAATGGAGGAATTGGCCCTCATTCATCAAGCTATTTCCTGGAAAAGAGCTCATGATCTACAGAGGAAATGATCCAGTCTCTTCTGACTCATATAAAACAACACCCGACATTTTCAGGAGCCAGTTACACCAGCTGAAAGTTCAAACCACGCCCAGTTACGGTATAATTTGTTTACTAACTGGAGATTTATGTATCACTGAATTAAAATAGGTTGTATCACACTGCCGAGGTATAAAGCACACGGATCTTCTGGCGATCTTCCGCATCCATTGGGCCCATAGAGCAGGCGCAGTAGCGTTTCCTTTAACTCCACCTCCCAGCCCTCGCTCCAGCCTCGGTCTGGGTCTCATTCACATGAACGGAGGAAGGGAACTCACTCTGGATTCGGCTATTAGTGAGTTTTACAACTTTTAGGACCTAAAAAATAAACAAGGGCTATTCAAGTGTTCTCGCTGGGAAGTTGATTTACCTAAAAAAAAATTATCTGCTGATTGACAGAAGTCTCTTTCCCAATGTAAGTCTATGGGAAAAAGTCTTTTTGGGCCTAATGGCATCAGGTGAAGTTGTAATTTCACGGTTTGGCCACTACTCAAATGTTCTTCGAAACCCGACACTCTTCCTGGGGGCTTGTTTGTGATGCTACAGCATTTTCCTGTTTACATAGTTGATTGGACAGCATTATAGATGTTTTCTTACACATTATTAAAAGTTTTTTTTGACTAATCAAGACATTCCTTGCAACCTGATTTATTTCAAAACTAGAGACCATCTTGCGACGGGATCACACCGACCACAACGCCAAATTGAGCCAGGGGCGTAAAGTGAGGTGCCAATGGCCCCTTTCCCACTTCCTACTCCCCTACTTCCGGCGCCCTTGCTCGGACCACACCCATGTTCGAACTCGGCTTTCATTTTAATCTCAACTACACACCTGTAATGTTTCGTGACTGCATCGTGCACAATTGTGACATAAAGCAGACGCAGACATAAACACCTGGCAAAGTACTCAAAACCGCTTCTGTGGTAGTTCCCGCTACAGTAGGCGTCTCCAGAAAGAACCTAATTTTGCCATGATGACACACACACACTCACAAGGTGAAAACAATACCAGCCTCACACTGTCACGACTGATAACTAGCTGGTACTAAGAACTTAGAAAGGGCACACAAACTTGGATGGATTTGCGAATAGCTGGTGCAACGCAAAGCTTGATGAATAAGGGCCATTGCCAAAGCTGTTAATCCTGTGTTTAATGTGCTTTCTGATCAGTTCAGCACTGTGTATGTATTATCATGCAGTTAAGACTTTTTGTTATTACAGTAAATAGGCTCCACTCTGTCCTCCACCCGCAAAGGGTTTAGTTTTCAGCAGTCTTTGTTAGTCTGAGCTCCTCATAACTTCATTGACCGGATGGATTGAGCCAACAGTCCAAGCTGCGATCTGTCAAAATGCAGCCAGTGCGACGGTCGCCTGCACCTATGAAAGCAATGATATAGAGGTATTGGTTATAAGTAGAGAGAGTGTCAGTGTGCCATCAATCTGGATCCCAAATCAAACAAAGAATTCATTAAAGCAGTAAGAATATCAAACAACAAAATGTGTACCTTTTGGTTTGTGCTCCACTGTGACTCTGAGAAACGCTCTCTGTCCTGGTGGACGTATCAGCTGCTCCAAACAGTTTGGCCCAGCGCAGCCCGCCCTGACATGGACTCTCAGCCTGGACACAAGTGGATGCAATTGGTGTCCCATTGTCTTTCTCTCCCATCCTCTCTTCTTGCCTGCTGTCCATACTTATTTGGGACCAAGTATCTGCATAATTCTGGCTGCAGTCCTCCCCTTCATCCACACCATCCATAAGGTCGGGCTCTTTCGGCCACCACTCTGGAATAGGCGCTAATGGACTCCTGTTAGCCTGCATCCCTACGCAATCCTGCTTCTGAAAACTGAGAGACTCTTGGCGATGCAGAGCAGTCTGCTGTGAAATCTTAGTTTGCTGACTGCTGTCCACCTTTTTGTCAGCTTGCAGTAGTGGCCAGCTGGTCACCAGGAGGGCCGAGCACGGCGGAGGTGGAGAAACACCCTGCTCCTCCTCCGAACACAGCTGTCTGTTGCGTAACAGTCGGGGCTCCAGGAGCAAGTTGAGGTCAAAGGGCAACACGGAGAGCGGCTGCAGCAGAAGTAGCAGCTCCTGAAACATGGGCTGACACTGACCCAGTGACATGGACAGGAACCCCCAAGAATGGTAGTATGCTGTCACCACATCTGTGGAGACAGAAACAGACGTGTGAGCGCATAAAGGTCCAAACATATGCAATTATTTGTTGGTTAAGATTCAACAATTATTTAACAGGAGTCTGCAGGCACGCTATTGGCTGTCCTACTTATGCTGTTATTGTCTGCATAACTTTTACATTGTTGTTAAGCAAATCTGCACATATAGTTTTTATGACTGGATACTTGACTTTTACTGACCCTCCTATCGTTGTCGCAATGGTACTATGAATTTCTCTTGTCCCTGCCTGGTGTTGTCTGTTGTGTAGATCAGTGGGTCTCAAAGTGGGGTTTGGGAACCCCCAGGGGTCCTTTAGGGGGTTTCACGGGGTCCCCAGCAATTCCATCCATAAGTAATAATAACGACAGAATGTATGACTATTTTGGTCATGGGTTTAGTACACATTCTGTAATAAAACATCTTAAAGCAAAAATCTCATTAAATGGGGGACCCTGCGACAAAATCTTACCAAATCCACGGAGTCCATGGTCTAATTTGTGTCAGTTTAGGGGTCCTTGTCATGAAAAAGTTTGAGAACCACTGGTGTAGATGACGTATTGTGTATACTGGTCTAGTCTTTGTTTATGGTGGCAAAACAGTTTCCCCTTTCGGAAGTAATAAAGTTCATCTATATCCTGTGAGGCTGTAATTGAGCTAAACATGCTAACATCAGCATGCTAACATGCTCACAAAGACAATGTTAATTCTGAGACTTCATTCTTGACCTTGGAAACAATAGTCTGACAACAACAACAACAACAAAAAATCTTATCTCAAGGTCTTCATTTTCAGACCTTTCAACCACATCTCACAGTTTTACTCAGCAGATCACCTAATATATATAGATAATGGATAGATAAAAAATGTTTTGTCAAATTTGTCAATGCTGGTGTTTAGCAGGTCATGTTTACCGTGTTCATCATCTCAGTTTAGCATCTTTGCATACTACCATTTGCTAATTAGCACTGAGCACAAAGTTCGTAAACAAAGGTATTGGAGAAATACTGGGGCTGGGTATCGATACTCAATACCTTTTAAGGTATCGAACCAAAATAAACGGTACCTGATCCTTTTTGTACCCAGATCTAGAACAAAAATTACAATTTGTACGGTTTTGCTTGCAGCCAATCACCGCAAGCGTTCTTCAATTCAATGCGACGTGTGATTGGCCCACTACAGAAGCAGCTACAGGCCTTGCAGTCTGGTGTGGTGAAGTCGAGCGCAGTGTATTTGCCATTTCAGCATGCCGAGACGCCACCAAAACGTTTGAAAGTATGGCTATACTACACTCCTGTGGCGTCTGATAAAAATAAACGCGGTGGTGGTGGCATTTTACGCAACTGAATGCTTTCGTTCACAGGATGGGTTCTCAATTTTAAATGATGCCCAGCCCTAACAAATATGAATTTGACACGATAAAGGAGCTAAATGAAAAGTCAGGAGTTATTTCAATTAATTCTGTGGGGAACATGAATATAAAATTTCATGACAGTCCTTTCAATAGTTGTTGAGATATTTGAGTGTGGACATTTTACTTTTTGCCACGCTCCTAGTCCAGTAAATTGACTGTTTGCTCACCTTTTTGACTCTGAAGGTGACTGAGCCAGAACTCCAAAGCTCTCAAGCTGAAAGAGAGCAAATAAACAACAGCAGATTAATGCTTATATGTGCATTAATTCCATTAGCATTCTTTAGCATCATCAGTGTGATTAAAGATAATTACTTACTTAAGCAGGCCCATGATGAAGGCTCTCAGTCTCATGCAGTGGCTGGCGAGCTGGGGACATTGTCTGATTTTGGAGACCAGGCTGTGAAGGACCCTGGTGGATGGACCTGTTGCAGACAGAGATGAAAAAGAGTTCTTCAAAGAGCACACAATAAACAGAGCGCCATAAAACAATGCTGCTCCACCGCTGCATCATGCCAGGACATTCATGACACTCTAGTTACATTTACCGATCCTAGTAGAGACCTCCACCAGGCTCCAGGAGTGGTTACGGCGCTGCCCGATGATGAGATCCAATTTGTGATCCCTAAGACCGTCCTCTAAAATATTCTGGATCGCCGGACACAGATGTTCCAGGACCAGACCGCCTATTGTGGGACTGCGAGAGCTGTTACCCAGACGCATCTGTGGCAGAAGAAAAGAAATATGATACACTATATTTCCTGCAAGTTATTTGACTCCAATCCTACAATGTAAGTAATACCAGTTTGGTGCTTTTCCATTGTGACACACCTTTCTATCTGCTTTAACTCTGCCAAATTCATACCTTTTCTTCAGGGTCTCTGCTGCTGCCAAAATGAGCCATGATCAAATCCACCGCCCTGCTCACAGACCTCAGCAAACCTAGAGACATGGGATGAGGAATGAGGTTGGACGAGCTGAAGTAGTAATTCATGCTCTATACATTGTTTGGTCATATACAAAACATGAATATATTAATATATTAGGGCTTTCAATTGATTCAAATATTTAATAGCATTAAACGCATGATTGTCCATAGTTAATCGCAATTAATTACAAATTAATCACACATTTTTTTTATCTGTTCAAAATGTACCTTAAAGGGACTGTTTGTAACTTTTTAAGCGTATAAATGTAGCGGGTCGCCACACATGCGCGCTCGCATATGCGCATTCGCGTGTGGCCGCTGCCTCTCCTCCTCTGCCCGCCTGCCTTCAGTCAGACAGCGCGCGCGTTCTCGCGTACTCGCTCCACCTCTAGACGTGAACGCGCGCTCACTCCACACTGCAGAAGAGTTAGTTTAG
>CAKAKR010061792.1:0-17149 GCA_916700685.1 Adelosebastes latens
TCCTATTGTTTTTATTTAATTATTTATGTTTCAGTGTATTCTGTTGTACGTTATATGAATTGCCTTGGAAAGCACTTTGTGCTTTGTGCTTGAAAAGTGCTATACAAATAAACTTATTATTATTATTATTATATTTGTTATCATTCCAGTAAACGTGTTATGATCTACTGACATCATAGACTGCATATACTAAGATAAGATAAGATAAGATACCTTTATTAATCCCCGGAGGGAAATTCAGGTGTCAAAGCAGCAACATCAGCAAACAGAGTGAATCACAGGAGAGGTAAAGGTATACAAAAATTATAAAGACAATAATAGAGATATAAAAGATACAGAGTGAATGGGTGAACATAGTGTGTGCAGTCCGTCAATAAACAAATGTAGAATGTGCAATACATAAATAAATGTAATATGTACATATGTGCAGTCAGCAATAAAGTGGTAAATAGTACTACTACTAATAGTAATACTACTACTAATAGTAATACTACATGTTACTGTAATTAGCTGTAACTATCTAACACAGCCAGTAAAAGCACTTCTTAATGACTTCATGCAACGTGACGTCATGAATATCCC
The DNA here is from genome assembly GCA_916700685.1 of Adelosebastes latens. Classification (NCBI taxonomy): domain Eukaryota; kingdom Metazoa; phylum Chordata; class Actinopteri; order Perciformes; family Sebastidae; genus Adelosebastes; species Adelosebastes latens. Next base: position 583 of record CAKAKR010061792.1, read on the forward strand.
TGCAGGATAAACGTCAGTTAATTTACCAACTAGCATTAGCTAGCTAGATAATTAGCTTCCTCCTGATAGCTAACGTCCACTTTCAGTCAGAGAAGCAAGTAACACAATTAGTCATGTTGTTAGGACTAAGCTAATGTGAAGTTATATCTTCAGATAACGCATGTATGGATGTATGGATGTATGGCCATGCTAGCAACGAGCTACGTTAGCAACGAGCTACGTTAGCAACGCGCTAACGTTCCTGTTTGTAGTTAGCATGTTAGCTAGCATGGCACAGCGCATGTTTTTTTGCAAATCATGAATTAAACTTGTAAACGTACCTATTTCAAACACGATATCAGAGTCTGTAGCTTTATTGTTCCTCCTTCTGTTTACATTCAGGGCGTCATAGTTTGTTACTAGCTCAAACTAGCTATCAGGTAGCCAGGTAAGCTAGGCTAGGCTAGCTGTCGTTCTGTGTTGTCGCTGCCTCGCTCTTCTTCTTCTACGTCTGTTTCATTTCCGGTAGAGTAGAGCTGTTCCGAGGTGTGCTGCTGCCCCCCACAGTTTGAAAAAAAACTCAGTTTTTAATATCTTTTAAAACACACATTGGGGCAGTCTCACAAATTATAATTATACATTTATTTATATATATAAATATATATATATATAAATATTTAATATATATATATATATATATATAAATATTTAATATATAAATATATATATATATATTTATACATTAATATATATATATATATATTTATAATACAAATTACTATTGTCATGTTTTAGTAAGTCAGGTTTAGTTTAGTTATTTAAAGCAAAATTTAAATAAATACTTTTTCAAAGCAAAAGTCCTCATAATTGAGGTTGAAAACAATTCAGTGTGATGCAATTTAATAAAAAAGTGTACCCGTCTAAAGCAAAATGTTGTGCAAATGTCACATCAAATTAATTTGATTTGATTAATAGTGAAAAAGCAAGCTTTACATTTACAGTTAAATTATACTTCTACAATATAGTCTTTTTTATGTCCTGTTTTTTTTACTGTTTATTTACTATATCTTTATTGTTTACTTGCTTATTTATTAGATCTTGTTTTGTTTTTTACTGATGTCTCTTGTTGTCTTCACTGTCCCCCTTTGCTGCTGTAATACAGCAAATTGCCCCGCAGTGGGACTAATAAAGGATTATCTTATTTTATCTTATCTCATTGAGGGACAAAACTGTATATTCTAGTTTTTAATATCTTTAAAACACACATTGGGGCAGTCTCACTAATTATTGTCATGTTTTAGTAAGTCAGGTTTAGTTTAGTTATTTAAAGCAAAATTTAAATAAATACTTTTTCAAAGCAAAAGTCTTCATAATTGAGGTTGCAGATCATAGAGTGTATATAAAGATGCAGGTGCAGATCCACCATGTTCCTTTGAGTTCAGGGATCCCCTCCCTTTAGTCTCTGGTTATTTGCTGCAATTTAGCAGAAGGACAAAATATACAGAAATGACTCTTTACATTATTAATTTCACTGTCTCTTCCGTTACAATCCCTTTAAGAAACCGTTGCAATTCTACATATAAAAAACAATTCAGTGTGATGCAATTTAATAAAAAGTGTACCCATCTAAAGCAAAATGTTGTGCAAATGTCATATCAAATTAATTTGATTTGATTAATAGTGAAAAAGCAAGCTTTACATTTACAGTTAAATTATACTTCTACAATATAGTCTTACTATATCTTTATTGTTTACTTGCTTATTTATTAGATCTTGTTTTTTACTGATGCCTCTTGTCTTCACTGTCCCCCTTTGCTGCTGTAATACAGCAAATTGCCCCGCAGTGGGACTAATAAAGGATTATCTTATTTTATCTTATCTCATTGAGGGACCAAACCGGTTGGTAGCGGACTACTGCATTTTCCTTTTTTGTTGGCTTGCTGTGTGCAATCATTTTATCCTAGTCTCCTGGGCAAATATTCTATACAGTAGCCTATTTTTAGAAAATACGACTGAGAGCATAATAGGCCATGAGCCCTAGATCAAATGTTACTCAAAAAATGTCTGATCCCAAAAAATATTCCCAAACAAACTGCTAATGGTATCTCATTTTAAGAAGCTTTATTTTTCTTAAAAAATAATAATGACTGCAACGTCTTCATGTTTTCTAGAAAAAAAAATGCTTTTACAGGATTTGTAATAAAATCAAAATAATAATAATTAACATATCTTTGGTAAACACATTCCCAGGCAGAAGCCACACACATAACAGAACCCAAATATTTGTGATCAAAGCACTTCATTAACCAGAAATGACTCGTAATGAGGCACCGTCGTTAAATCATGATGCAGCCTGTGTTCAAGGCAGTGACATAAGGAATAGGGAATCAAGACCCATCACATGTTTTGCACATGTCACACAAGGCTTAACTCACGGATGATTTTGTTTTTTATTAAAATACGAACACACATTCCTTTTTTAAGTACATAGTAGGCTCGAGGTGATAGATGTGCAAAGCTTAACATTTACAATAGAGTAGCTTAAAACTTAAAAAAGAATAATAATTTGTGAATTATGTTGATAATTCTAATTATTTTGAACCAAGGCCTAATTTTAACTTCTTCTCTTGTAAACATGGTTATCATTTTTCAATAACATTTTCTTTAAAGTAGATCAGTGGACCAGGGACTACTGGTTTTCTAACACACCAGGTACTTACTGTAACTACATTTAGGAATTATTCTCAGTTATCTTAGTTAACCTGGACACTACAGAGTAACTTCAGGGAAACTCAAACCATTGAACCCAAAAGCAAATACATCTATATCGATATATATCTATAGATATACATCTATATCTACAGACATATAGATATAGCTTATATTCAGTTTTACAGCAGAGTATTGCTGCCACCCCAGGAAAAAAAAACAGATCAGTGTCACGTTATAAAAATTTGTTATAACAAGATGTTTTTCACGTTATAACAAGATCTTTTCACGTTATTACGACATACAAACTTATCACGTTATAACAAGAATCTTTTCATGTTAAAACGTGATAACTGATAACATAAAACGTGTCACGTTAAAAAGTGATCGTACACTTTATATTGTTATTCACAGAATAACAATATACTAAGTTTCACGTTATAACAAGATAAATAGTATATTGTTATAACAAAAAAAGTTTCTTGTTATAACGTGATAAGTTTGTATGTCGTAATAATGTAAAAAATATCTTATAACATGAAAAACATCTTGTTATAACAATAAACTTTTCATGTTATAACGTGATACTGATCTGTTTTTTTTCCTTTTTTCCTGGTGTGGCAGCAAAACGCTTTGGCACAGTTTAAATCAAACTTTCAAAATGCCAAACTAATGATAGTTTACATTCACCTCCTAATGGTAGAAACTGTTAAACAGCAGCATATCCAGCACTGTCAGCGGGCTAAAGAATTACAATTACAAATACAAACAATTTCACAATTATCTGCATCAAGGAAAATCCAGAACTATGTGAAACATATCATTTATGGTTGACTGCAAAATCATAAATACAAGATATTTTGGAAGCTTGCCAGTTTAAGCAAGGAGAATAATCATTGGAGTGTGTGGTATCAAATTGACTATTACAAGTGAAAGGTCATGTTATATAACTGCTGAGTCACACCTATTTAAAGACGAGGCACTCACACAATGAGTCTTATTGTGCTGAAAGGGCATGTTTAAAGTTACTTAATTAAAATGGGAATTTTGGGGTTCAGCTGTTGGAGCTTCCCTTGATCAGACTTGACTAAAGTGAAGAACATAAAGTGGATCAAACAGTCAACAGCAATGATGACATTTTGATAATGAAAAACAAAAACTGTACACTATAACTCTAATAACAATTAGCCCTTTATAAATCACATTATCTGCAGCTAATCATTTTTCCTCAGCGGTGGATTCTCTGGCATGTGATGAGATATTCAGGAAACGCCTGCGTATCGTTGAAGATGACAAACATTCCCGGCTTGGTGATGTCGTCAGTCACGCTGTCGTATCGGAGGGGAATATCACCGGTCTCCTTCAGCGGGGCCGTCTTCATCGAATGACAGCCTTTAGTGTAGTCTCCTGTTAGAACCTTTGACACAAAAATAAATTTGTATCCGTCTGCATTTGGGGGTGAATACTGTTCCTGGACAGACAGCGCAGAGTTGACAGCGAAATACACCCCCTGGCCATAGACGGTGGCTGCGTGGAGAAAACAAGAGGTCAGAAATGAATACTCAAGACGAGACAAAAAAAGAGAAACAGTGGTATGAAAAACGTACCATTCTTTCCACAGAAGCTTCTGTTGAATCCATGAACGCAAATCTCTTTCACGCTCGACTCGCTCGTGCCGTGATAGAGAGTCCGTTCAATTTGCGGGTAAATGGCGCGCTGCAGCACGCTCGCCTTCTTCAACTTGTACTGATTGTACAGCAGTCGATTCATCAGCTTCTCCACCTGAGGGGGGGGAAATGTGAATGTTATTACAGACACAACAAAATGATTTGTTGCAAAGTTAAGTGGTTCATTTTGTTCACCTGTATGATTCTGATTTTGCTGTGGTATTCCTGTATGGTCTCGTAGAAACTCTTCACCACGTTTTGAAATTCATCAGATTCCTCGTCGACTTTGGTTACTTCGGGCAGATTTGACAGCAGAGAGTATTCCTCTTCTGTTAACACAAAGATTACATTTTTTTCATTTAATACAGATTTTAGATTATAACTCATATCATTTATCAACATAGATATGGAGGCTCAAATCTGGCAAAAGCAGTAAAAGATGATCAGAAGGATCCAAAATGTAACTGAATAAGGGCTGCAACTAACGATTATTTTCATTATTGATTAATCTGCCAATTATTTTCTCGATTAATCGTTTAGTCTATAAAATGTCAGAAAATAGTGAAGAATGTACATCCCAGTTTTTCAAAGTCCATGGTGATGTCTTTAAATGTCTTGTTTTAACATTCCAAAACCCCAAAATCTTAAATTTAATATGATATAAAATAGAGAAAGCAGGAAATATTTGAGGCTGACAACACATTTTTGCATGAAAAATTACTTTAACTTTCAATCGATTATCAAAATAATTGGCAATGATGGTTCTCTCGATCGACTAATCGATTAGTCGACTAATCGTTACAGCTCAAAACTGAATACATCAATAAATAATACTGTTATTTAAATAAATAAAATGGGGTAGCCAGCAAGTTAACAGTAACACATTCAGCTAGAATTTAGCAATTTAGTTTGACATTATGAGAAAGAAAACACTTAACAACACCGCTTTACAAAATTTCAAGGACAACACAATAAAGTCCAAAGACTTATTTCCATTATGGTCCTCGATGAAGACGAGAGACATGTACTTGAAAATGAAGATAATGTTATGAAGTTAGAAGCATGGTGTCTGCGTTAGCTTGCCAACTTTCTTAGCATTAGCTTGCCGGCTAAAATGGTGCATTCAGTTTTATTTTTTGACTTATCTGATAATCTTTTACTAACGCCAAATTCACACCAGGCAGCAGCAGCGAAGTGCGACTTGCCGCAATAAATACATTCCTCTGCTGCCGGGAGGCGTGTTCATGTGTTTCAAGCGTGAATAAATTCTTACCGTAATGTAGGTCAACATCACAGAAGTCACGGGATCTGTTTACTGATTGGCTGCGTGTATTCTCTGACCGCACTTCTTCGCTAAAAGTTAAACTTTTCCCAACTTTTAGTTTGGCTGCACTTTGCCGCGGTCGTGTCTAGAAGGTGACCCATGAGTGGAGAAACTCTCGCGAGATGGTTAAGGTTAGGATAGGTGGTCGAGCAGCGAGTCTCGCAAGAGTTTTTGCAGCCCGCCTCAGGCCGCTGCTCTGGTGTGAATTCGGCATAAATGTTGTTCTAAATACACACAAGCATCATTCTGTAGAAAACATGCAGCACGAGAACAATATAAAGTTTCCTTTACCTGGTACATCTTCATCCAAATCCCCTAAACCGGGCAACTTCCTGGAGATTTTCACAGATTTCCCTGAAGCTACGTTGATTTCTTGCATCTTCTCAAAGCTGATGATGTGGGGCTGATTGTCAAGCAAGATATCGACCTTTTGCAGTCTCATCCTCAGAGCATTCTCGATGAAAACAATGACATCAGGTGAATAAGGAGTCGCGTCTGAAGAGGCTGGGTCATGAAACACCCATTGGACAGTCCTCAGGATCTCCTGGTGGGACACAGAATTGGCGAGTTTCTCCAGCAGCAGCTTCGTGTCAGCCAGTCCTCCGGACACAAAGTCCTTGAAGCCAGAAACAGTGATTATGGTGCCCTGAACTTCGACTTCAACTGCGTGCTTCCTCTTGATCATTTCCAGACACTTCCTGTGGTACTCGGACATGTTCTTCACAGTCCTGTGCTCCACTTTCTCTTCGACCTGCCTCTGGCTGACTTTCTTCCCGAAGGCTATGTCCACCCGAATCAGGTCACAGTTATAACCTGCAAACACAAATAGCTGTAAAGAGTTGGCGGACTTGATGGCGTCCTGTAAGGACATATCTGGGCCCTTCTCCACCTTGGGCTTCTTGTCAGCACTCCTAGAAGAGGCTTCATGTTGGATCATTGTCTTGGACAGCTCCAAGGCTTTTTGCAGCTGCTCCTCCTCCTCTTCCAGGGACCAATGACTTGACTCCATAGAGTACTGGATGGCTAGAGACAGTTGGGCCTCTTCTTCAAGGTTGCTAGAAAGGCCATCATTCGGCAGGAGTAACCCACTGGTAGCGTTCCCGTCAGCTGAAAGCTGGGAAGAATCGACAGCCATCACAGCAGAGTCCTGGTCTGTCAGGCTTCTCGGTTCCTCTGCTGTGTACAGGTCTACGTCGTCCATGTCGCCGGGTTGGTCTGAATTGGTCACACCCTCCTCATCGACGGATGAGACGATTCTCTTTGCCTCCTCTAAAAGGCCTACAAAGAGGTAAACAGATTGTTTGAAACTGCACAGACATGTGAGAAATGATTGAAGAGATATATATTACCTTTGGCTGGAGCTCCATTATGATCAGTTTGCATTGAATCAGATTTTAACTCCTGTGGAGAATCATCCAGAGACACTCTCGGGAAGTTTTTGTGGGACATCATGTTCCATGCAGTTTGAAAAATGTCCTGAAATTAAAAAAAATAAAATGTTTCTGTGATTGTGTTTTCATGTTAATTAGCAGATTCTGACTTAAAGGTACAGTGTGTAGCATTTGGCAGCATCTAGTGGTGTGGTTGCAGATTGCAACCAACTGAATACCCCTCCGCTCAATCCTCCCTTTCCAACTTTCCAAGACTGCGTTAACGTGAGCCACCAAGTGCAAAACCGTGGTAACGCCATTCGCCTCGCTCAGAGGCCATCCTTACCATAATAACACTACTTTAGGAGCAACGGAAGTCAGACGGCAGCTGGGGGTACCACAGTTTTACACTCTGCGGCTCACGTTACCGCAGTTTAACGAGCTGCCGGAGAACTACGGTGGCCTTCAGGTAAAGTAAAAACGTGAAAGGCTCTCTCTAGAACCAGTGTTTGGTTTGTCCGTTCTGGGCTACTGTAGAAACATGGCGGAGCAACATGGTGGACTCTGGGAAGAGGACCCTCTCCCTATGTAGATAAGAAGGGCTCATTCTAAGCTAACGAAAACACGAGTCTTAGTTTCAGGCGATTATACACTAATGAAAACATAGCTATAAATATTATATTCCATTTCTGCCAATAGATCCCCCCCGATATGTTACACACTGTTCCTTTAATGCCCTTATCCCGCCGTTAGCTTGAAACTGGTTTCTCAATTATCTTTGCGACATTTGGGAACATACACATTGTTTTTCATGAGTTTGGTAATTGAGCTGAGACTGACAACAAACCTGCAGCAAGATAAGAAAGTACAACGAAGCAAAAACATTCAACTGTGTTCAGAAACACAGTACACATCGGCGTTTCACTTCTGCCTTGTGTATCCTTCTAAACTCAGCCTCAGGCTAAACTCTACAAGGCCTCAAAATTGCTCGTCAAGATGAATGACAGCTGGTATAAGTGGCCAACTGAGAGGAAGCGTGGAAGACTGAGGTTGTATATAATAGCATCAAAACAATGAGAAACCCTTTGCTGTGTTCCATCATTACATTACCTGGTGAGCAAGGTATTCCCAGGGCACGTGCTTAATGCTGATATAGACCTGGAACTTTTTTTCCATCTCCTTCAGGATGCTCTTGCACTCCTTGTCCTCTAAAAACCGGCTCACTCCTGGAGCATTTACTGTGATGGTTCTGGTGCAGATCGAGGACACCACGCCTTGCAACACCTCCTCAGCCATTTGACAAGCAGTAGCGTGGCCGTGGAGCTGTCAGGTACATTCACAAAAATGACAAAAGATTAATTAGATTAGTCTTTGCAACATTAAGTCAGTTCTAATCAAACTCTGGTGCGGTTTGTTTGGGCAGTTGTGAACGCAGTAATCGTACTCTGGTGCAAACCAAAACAACCAGACCGAGACCGCTTGTGAGAGGTGGACCGTATCCAAGCAAACCCTAGTGCAGTTTGATTGCAGTGGAACATAATCCGACCCATTTGCAGTAAGTGAACCAAAACGCAGGCTGGCGAGGGCATTTGTTGAGATGGACACAAGTAAATGACAGGTTAACATGAGCAGGAGAAGACTGACCTGGACTTCTGCAGAAGTCCAATATTTGCTTGACATCTGGGCCAAAGAGAACATACAGAATATGCTAAATAAAGTCCACAAATATAGTGATGTTTATAAAGTCATTCGAAATAAACTGGAAGAGGAGAGATCCGTGCGCACAGTAGATCAGCGCCGAGTCAAAGTGAAAAAAACTTCAACAGCAATATATCAAACTCTGCGATTCCCTGCATAGAAGTGGCAGCTCTCGGCACGAAAAAGATCAATTTGCTCATTCGTACACGCCCTAGGCAAATTAATTTTTAATCTGTGCACCGCGAAACCGAAAAGCCAAAAATTGTGTACTGTAAACGATCAAATCAATTGACAATTTATCACTACATTTTTCAGTTCACATCAATTTTTACGGCTCCATTTTTCAATTCACACGCATTTTCATCCCCTCCATTTTTATCAATTCATTTTGTTACTTCCACCCCTCGTGGCCGAATGTAATATGGCTTGTTAAAGCACCCTAAGAACTTCAAACACAATGTTATTACCGCACCAGAAATTAATAAAACGGTAGCTTAGTTGAAAACCAAATCATGATGTTTACACCTCTGTAGTCTCTGCTTCTACATGTGATAGTGATGCACCACATACCTTTAACCCACAAACGTCCTCTGCTTCTAGAGGAAAAATAGACACTTGGTCCATGTCAGCCAGCAGCTGATGACAGTGGATCTGGATGTATTTCAGCATGCCTGGCTCCATAGAGATGACCGTCTCCCTTTCAATGGGTGTAGTAAGAAATCTCATGATTGCAGCCTGCTTCTCACTCTCCATCCCTTTCAGAGTGAACACATCAATATTCGCTCCTTGTTCCGACACCTTTACAGAGGAGAAACCCAGAGCCTGCAGGAACTCCGACCACTCTCTGCAATATAACATGCTCTCATTTTCTGGGTCCACTGGTATGCTGAAGTGACACAGCTGGGATTTCAAAAAGCTACATGCCTGGTTAACAAAGTTCTGGGATAGGGAGGTTACCACGACATTACAGTTCGATACGGTGTACACGGCAGGTGACCCACTTTGATTCATGGTTTGCAGCAGACGCTTTCTCACATCTTTTCTTGCAAGTAGCTCAGACTTTTCTGGCTCCAGGGTGAAATGAGCCTCAGCCATTTTGCCAAAATAGTCCAAAATGGTGTGTTTTATCTGCTCAACCTTTTGTCTGTCGGTCCCCGTGATGTGCACGCCATTGCCTTTGAGTTGGATGGTGAAATTTGGGTAAGCCTTTTCAGTGTCCTTTTGAAAGGTGCTGTGTTGAAACAAAGCGAGTTTTACTGGGTCAGCGATAGCGATATCACTTGATAGCGTATCTTCGTCCTCCGTTTGATCCTCCATGACTTCCTCTGCCGTCTCCTCTACCGCTTCATGGGCAGCAAGAGGCTTCAAGGCCGTCTGAGGGGAGGACTGGCTGTTTGCATGGGCCACCATGGGAGGACTGGTCTGCATCTGAATATCCTGTGAGTTTGTCTCAGTCATGTCTTGGCTTCCAATTCCAGAGTCTTGTGATGCTAATGTTTCTGCGGGTTGAAGAAAGTCAAAGTACGGCATCACAACAAGATCAGCATCGTCCAGTTTGTGCGGGTGGTCCAGGACGGGGCCCAATGCTGTTAAAAGAAATACAGACATTTTGTTTATTAACCTTTTCCACTCCACCCCTCTTTTTCATAGACCAATGCTTGTCTTTTGTAGGGGGGTAGAGGGGGACTTTAGGGGGAGATAGTTGTTGTAGCAATTTTTGGGTTGATTCCATTTGTTACACAGATTTGGTGCTAAATTTAAACATTTTTTACCACTCGAGAATTGATAAAATTGATCAATAATCATTTGGACGGCGAGCACTGCTGTTCTGGAAACTGAAAAATATAACAGGTCGATTTATACAGTGAGGTCAAATTTCAAAAAATGGTCTCACTACATGGCAACTATGGGGACTAACATCATCACACATGAATACAATTGGGTTCATTAGATCCACAAGAGTCTCACCTTTCCAGTCATACCCAATTTATGCAATTCCAAGACTGTTTAGAGACCCCAGTTTGCAGAAACTGTTTTTAGAATAGGTGAAAATAACTGCAAAAAACTGCCTTGTTTTTTCCCCCCAAGACTGCATGGGATTATCATAAAGCGTGCATCTCTGCAAAGGGGAGACTCATTGGTACCCACAGAACCCATTTTCATTCACATATCTTGAGGACAGGGGTCAAGGGACCCCTTTGAAAATGGCCAAAATCTAACCTAACTTCGGACATGGTACCAATGGATTCCTTAGGTTTTCTAGTTTCATACGCCGGTGCCCTCAAGGAGTGAAAGAGGTAAAAGAAAACTACAATGAAACAAGAGTTTTAAAGGTTGTATAATACAAAACTTACATGCATAATTGACAAAGGACACCTTGGCTGTACCCTCTGAAAGCATTGTGACATCCTTGACCTTCTGATTCCCACCTCGCTCGCTCTCAAAGTACAAAGTAAGCAGGTCTGGAGTGGTGCCAGGGTGCAGGTTCTCCACTAAGACAGAGTCCGTTTGCTCCGTCTGCTCCAGAGTTACCTCGGCCCCATCGAGTTTCCTCTTGGAGATTTTAGCACTGAGGTTTTGGAAATCTATAAAACAAAGAATATATATTAAACAATGCTATGAAAGAACCTAAACATGTAAAAAACATCAGCTTGTTTTCAAGAAAAAAAAAAAGTGTGTTTAATTCACCTTTCGAGAAGGGTTGGCTGAGGTGAATGAGGATTAAATCTCTCCCCGGCGAGGGATACAGAGTGTAGTCGGGCACGTTCAGCCCCATCATGTTCTCCACGTAGAGCTCTATCATCTCTGTGCTGGTGTTGGGGCTGAGCCCCCGCAGCAGCAGCCTACAGCGGTCCTTTGAGGCAGGCTTTCTCACACTCAGCTCCACATTATGCACAACGTGGTGCCCTTTAGACAGCACCTGGGCTGCAGCTGTCAAAATGATGGCAACAGAAATAAAGGCAGAATTAGCATACAGCACTTTAATGACAAATTAAGGCACTGTTTCCATGCATTGTCTTGAATTCTCTTTTAAGCACAGTTTGTTTCTACTTTAGCGTTCTGCAGGTGGTTGAAAGGCTGCATAAAGTTGTGTCTAAATCAAGGTTATAATAGTTTTGAATTTTGAATTAGTTTTTATTTAAATTTAGTTTTGACTTTTCAATTTAATTTTAGTTTAGTTTCAGTTTGTTTTCAAAGTGCATTTGCTAGTTTTAGTTTAATTTCAGTTTTTCAGAAAGATTTAGTTTTTATACATTTAGTTTTAGTTTGCTTTTGTTGGGGCCAGCTATAATGTCTCAGAAGTACAGTATGTAGCTATACATACAAAATACATGGTTGGAGAACTGTAGGACTGGTCATATGGTGCATTAATCTTTGTGCTACTTTAGTGAAGCAATTGCGGCATAGCACCGTCTCAAGTCTGTTTAGTTTCTGTGGTTCAACGTCACGAGAGTTGACAGAAATTCATGCCGTCTCCTTTTTTCGGTTGTGATATATTAGAGCTAAAAAAACTAAAACTGAAATCAATATACGTTCATTTTCATTTTATTTTTATTAGTTTTTTAACTAGGCAATATCGCTTCAGTTTAGTTTTTCTTAAGGGATATAGTTTTTATTTAGTTTCAGTTCACTAAAAATATTTTTCACTGCTTATTTTCATTTTAGTTTACTATAATAATCCCAGTTTGAAAAAGGTACAGTAAATATCCTCCTTCTAACAAGTGCAGACAACACCAGTGCAATTTTCTGTTCCCACAGCTGTTACTTGATATGTTTGTTTTTTTTAAAGAAATTTGGATGAAAGTAGCTAAGGTCAAAGGTTAATAAATCACAAATATATATGCACATACTTGCAAAATGTCCCAGACCAATATACTTAATGTTGCTACTTGCCTTCTGCCTCTTCAAACACCAGTATGGCGCCGTCACCCTTCTTCTCCACAGAGACGAGTGGACCTCCACCAGAGCGCCGCTTATTCTCAAAGTAGAGAAAGAGAAGCTCCTCATCCACGGCTGCAGGCAACGCCAGCACCTCCACCGTCCTCTCCTCCGGGTTTTCAACAGGCATCCTGAAAAAATACAAAAACATAAAAAGGTCAGGCGATACCAGTTAGAGTGATTCAAATCATTTGTTTACGGTTTACTTTGAGGCTGATAATTCCTGAGCGCCGGGTTTGATATGAGTTACATAATTAAAATTTTCCCCAAAACATTTAGCCTAATAAATAATTTCCAGTGTTCATATTCTGGGTTATTAAATAATTAATTAACAATAAAAATATCAATAAATACAGACTCAAATAATGAATAAACAATATAAAGCTATTTGCCAGTAGAAATGGTTCCTGTACCTAAACAGTACACAGTATAAATACAGACTGCAGGCTGTTATTCATGTGCAGGTGTGAGTTAAACAGGTAACAGTCAACAGAGAGAAAACACTGCTGCTCTGCCACTGATAACGGTGTGTCTTTATTAGTATTAGTAGACTTCAGACTCAAACTTTATTGCAACTACAACTATTTTGATAATCGATTAATTGGTTTGAGTAATTTTTTAAGAAAGAAAAAGTCAAAATTCTCGGATTCCAGCTTCTTAAATGTGAATATTTTCTGGTTTCTTTACTCCTCTACGACAATAAACTGAATATGTTTCAGTTGTGGACATTTGAGGACATCATCTTGGGCTTTGGGAAAAACTGAGCGACATTTTTCACCATTTTCTGACATTTTATAGACGAAACAACTAATCGATTAATCGAGAAAATAATCAACAGATTAATCGACAATGACAATAATCATTAGTTGCAGCCCTACATTAGTCTAATATTAATCTGTGCACATTGCCCACCCACAGAAGGAACACTGTTCGTTGACACACCTTTTGCAGCTCAGTCCTGTACTTTAACTTTTATTTTATTACATATGATTTAATTGATTAATTATACTATTAAATTCTAAATACTTAAAGATACACACAAGAGTACACAGTTTCTGGGCTTGCCATTAGCAGCCTAACAGAAAGTTGCCATTTCAAACATATTACATGATTGTGTGATGATTAAATTCAATTTAATGTTGCTTTAATTTAACATTTTAAAAAGAATAATTATTGTCAATTCCTAAACATATGGGAAGAATCACACATTTTGTTCTCTTTTGTAACAAAAGCAAGAATGAATCTGAGTCAATGTTTTTTGTACTGATAGAGGCTAACTGTAATTTACTGAAAACTTATTGGTATTGTTTACAACTTCCAACACTTGACATTTTATTTTATTTTATTGTTTTATTCTTATTTCATTGCTGGTCATTGATGCTTTCTATATATATTTTATAATATTTATATACACACCTATTTTTTCACTACTTGTGTACATAACAGTCCTGTCTGCTCTTCACCTTTATTTGTTCAGCTCTATTGTCCTTGTCCCTAGATTTTATTTCTATTTCTGTGTCAGTACATTGAGAGGGATGCATAAAACCAAGTCAAATTTCTTGTATGAATATACTTGGCAAATAAACCCGTTCCTGATTCTGAAAAAACACATTATACTTTTACTCAAGTAAATTGTTTACAGTAGTGTAAGATTAGATTTATTTTGTAAAGACTGATTTTATACAGTACACATATTGTATTCTGCTCCTTAAGTTAGATCTGGAACTATATAATATGGTGTACCTTACGTGCTTGTAAGGTGAGTGATGATTAAGATTGGCGGAGTGATATGAAGTAAGAAGTGATGTGCTACCTTTTTGGTTATGGGTGTTCAATTGTCCTACGCTTGAGTTGAGTCATTAAAGTGGATCCTGTTGCACAGACGAAGCTCTCCCCACAGCCCTACAGTAGTTTAATTAAAGGTCCCATATTGTAAAAAGTAAGATTTTCATGTCTTTTATATTATAAAGCAGGTTTAAGTGCTTTATAAATACTGTGAAAGTATCAAAGCGCTCAATATATGGAGAAATACACACAGCCCGTATTCAGAAATTGTGCGTTTGAAACAAGCCGTCAGGATTTCCTTCCATTTGTGATGTCACAAATATACAATATTTAGACCATTACACGGTTTTAAACGTAAACATTCGAAATGTGTCCAAGTTTATTTCCTGTTGCAGTGTATGTGAATAACATCAGCTAACAGGAAGTAAACATGGACCCAAACTGTTGCCTAGCAACGCAATTCTGTGGCAATTCCGTTGAAATGCACTAAAACGGAGCGTTTAAGACAGAGGGTAAATACAAGTATAATCAGGCTGACAGTATGAGGAAAAAAAAGTTTTTTTTTTAACATTACAGCATGTAAACATGTTCTAGTAGAAACACACAATACAAGTATGAACCTGAAAATGAGCACGATATGGGACCTTTAAAGTAACAAGTAAGTTTCTAGTTAAGGCAACGAGAAGTCCGCCTTACAGTAGTCATACTTCTGCTCAGGTAAACTTTAAGTAAAACATCAGTATGTCTATTTGAAATGTGTTTAAGAAGCTAATTTGAGGATTTCTTCTGTAACTTAAAACTTATTTGTATTGTTTACAACTTGACATTTTATTCTTATTTTATTGTTGGTCATTAGTGCTTTCTATATATATATATATATATATATATTATAATATTTATATACACACCTATTTTGTCACTATTTGTGTACATAACAATCCTGTCTATTCCTTACCTTTATTTGTCCAGCTTTATTGTCCTTGTCCCTACATATTATTTATGTGTCTGTGCACGTACATACATAGAGAGATGCATAAAACCAGAGTCAAATTCCTTGTGTGTGTATATATACAAGTAAATTGTTTACAGTAGTCATACTTCTGCTCAAGTAAACTTTAAGTAAAAAACATCAGCATGTCCATTTGAAATGTGTTTTAAGAAGCTAATTAGAGGATTTCTTCAGGTATAAGTGGACAGAGTAGAAGACTAGCATGTCCTGATGGTGATCCTGGCCTACTGAACAACACAACACTGGCATGCTCACTGCTACCTGACAGGAAGCTCGGCATGTATCACAGCTAGCTGCGGTATTTCCGGAGCAACATGTGAGTTAATGGCTGTATATTTGCGACCAGAAACTGCAGCACTGTATGATCTTTATCTACTGCGTAGTTTGGGCTGCATGAAGTTGCTCTGATGATTGTTTTCCAGCTTGAAAGTGAAAGCTAACAGCTAACAGCTAACAGCTACAGTACTATGTTTAGACACGGAAGCTGTAGTTTCCCGCAAATACTTTTTATTCTGGCGTTAGTACATTTTCACGAAGGCTTTACATGTGTTTCGGAGCAGTACTTACCTGTACTACAAGGACAACATTAGCTCATAAAGTGGTTCCGTCTGTAAACGGGTTGAACTAGAACACTTCCTTGTTGTGCTCCTCGGTGAACAGGTGGTGGCGTCATCAGCAGCGAGACTTAAAGGGGAAGCGACCCCGTTTTATCGAGTCATCGAGGTAGTGTGTGGCGAGAAGGGAACCAGCAAACTGGGGAAACTCTCGCGAGATTGTTGAGTTTAGGCATTTGATTGCGAAAGGTAAAGTTTAGGATAGGTTGTGCAGATCTCAGATCAGATTTCGCAGTTTGCGGGTTACATTATAGACATGACCAAGGGGACGATTGTTTCTGGAAGTGTGCGAAATATGAAAAGTCTCGCGAGACTATCTTGCAGTTTGGGGGTTATCTTCTAGACACGACCCATGGAGACTGTAGCGTCAGCAGCAGTAGCAATGTCTTAATGTATTAAGATATGTCTTATATAATATAATATAATATAATATTATATTATATTATATTATATCATATTATTTAGAAACAATC
>CAKAKR010061792.1:17169-32658 GCA_916700685.1 Adelosebastes latens
ATCCTATACTGTATATACTGTATATATTCTTAATACATATGTTCTTAATATGCCCTTGTATAAAGTATTTCCTTTTATCATTGTAATGTAAATGTAATTGTAATGTAAATGTAAATGTAATATAATTTATTATTTTAATGGAGCTTCCCAGCAAAAAGTATTTCACACGTTTGTACCTGTACAACCGGCGTGACAATAAACATATTGAATCTTGAATCTTGAATCTATTTATTTCTTTATAACCATTATTCTGCTGATGATGTCACAACATCACATGGACCTTGAGGTGAAATTGTGTTTTGCTTAGATTTTAGCATTTTAATGCAGTCTCTGAAACATGTAAATAATAGGAAAAGTTTGTCTTCCATAAATCATTCTAACCAATTATTTGGTGATCTGTCCAGTATATAATTTTAAAATACTGCCTATTTTTTTTCCTCTTTGTTTCTTTTTCTTCATCTTCATCATATTTATTTTCGTCATCTTTTGTCTTAATTGACGATATGTGAAGTCTATGATTTCTGACTTTATACCATATATTTTCTTAATAAAGTTTTTTTTTTTTTTAAATTAAAAAGGTGTTATGGTGCTGTTACAAGGTCAAGGATTAACTTATATTATATTTTTATTATATTATATATTATATATGTGCATAATAATGCAATCATTTATAATGATGTAACACTGACAGGGGTAATTCTGCATACTGAACACTTTTCCTTTACATTATATCATATTTTGTTAATAATTCTGTACTTTTCCTTAAATACAATTCTTAATGCAGGACCTTTACTTGTAATAGGTTATATTGCCCCATATTAGATTATGTGGCTTGTGAGATCTGAAAACAGTCAGTGCTGTATAATGTACTAAGTTATAGGCAGGAGATAATGAGACTCTTTAGCACTTGCATGCATTATATGACTCACATTAAAGTCATCATTAGATCAGAGGGCCACACTGAGTATTTAAACTGTATAATGTTCAATCACTGATTTATAGCGTGAGTACAATGGGACTGCGTGAATGAAGTTATATGGTAGATCAGTATGCAGCCCTGTGGAGTTTATATATAATGTATGCATACAATGGCTGCAAGTCTAACAGACTTCCAAGCACTACTGTATATCATACAGCCTTTAATTATGAGCTGATATGAGCTTGATCAGTTTTCCAAACTGAATGTTAACTTCAATAGAGTTTCATTGTGAGTGAGTTCTCAGACTGAATGAGACCTATAGGCTGTAATTCAATGCATAACTTAAAATTACCGTACTCAAATGGGATTCCAGTGAGTTCGGATCAATTTTATATCTCATAAACCATAAATGTTTTCATTATAATTGGTGTATGTACACATATCTTTTGGGATTGCACAATAATTAAAGCTTCTGGAGACGTGTTAAAGGAGAAATTGAAATTATAGAAGCGGATGTCCCCTTAGATCCATTGTTATTTTTGTTATGATCTGTACCTAAAGAGATATATTGCACAGATCAGAGGTATGTACATGCAGATACTTTTATTGATTGAGAAAAAAAGAAAATGATAACTGTGAACTGGAAGGATGCAAAACCACCAACCATAACTCAGTGGTTGCAGAGTCTGAAACAGGTTTAAATAATGGAACGGATGACTGCAAGTCTGCAACTGAAAATGTACACTTTTATACAAGGTTTGACTTGTGTTACTGTATAGGTAGGTGTGAGATGGGTTGGTATTATAATGGAATACCACCAAAAATGCCATTGTTATGTTCATCTGTAACTGACCCTCCTCTGCTGCAAATGCCCTCTTTTGTAAACGTCTGTTTCTTAATTTAATTTAATTTAATTTAATTTAATTTAATTTAATTTAATTTAATTTAATTTAATTTAATTTAATTTTGGTCTTACGTCAGGAATTTTTTATTGTATCATATTTTGTTGATAATAATAATGATTACTGTACCTAGGTGTTTTACCAAGTGAGAGGGGTTGTAAAACTGTGGTATTATGAAGGAGTACCACCACTGCAAATGACCCTCTTTCGCAAATGTCTGTTTCTTTATTTTATTTTATTTTTATTTTTATTTTGAGATCCTATTTCAGGGAATGTCCTGTTCTGTTGAAAATGAAAAAAAAAATAATAATAAAAAGTTCCAAAATAAAATAAATGGCGTATGTATAATTGATTAGTGTGATACACTGAGAAAATAGAGAATTAATACAGTCCGCGTGAATTGAAGTCCATAGCCTTTAAAGAAACATGTCACTCATCATTAAAAATAAAATCATTGTGCTGAAGCACTTGATCAGTGTACAGTAGTAGTAACAGCAATACTGAGTATTTTACATTTTGACTGGAGTGTGTTCTTATACACCGGCTGAGATATAAATAAAGTAGTAGCTGAGCAGGCTCCATACAAGTCAATGCTTTCTATACCTCATTACCTTTCCATGCCATTATTATTATGAACTTAAACATAGATAATCAGTAGGCCAACCTGACATTCTTAATTTTTAATGTAACATGTCCAGTGCATAAAGGCTGAGCTACAAATACAATGTGAGTGAATGGGACGCCATAGCATTCAATGCATTCTGCTGTATATCTTGTTCATGTCATCATTATGAGTTTTGATGTTTGAATGAAGATTGTGCTGTTTACAACGGACACAACTATGGATATCTTTAAAAAGTAAAAGAAAAAGTACAAAAAAATTCACAAGAAGTGTGATCTCTGATTAGCAACCTTACTAATTATACTAATTTGTGAAAATGGATAAGTTTCTCCCGCAGCAGCCACAAAACAGCTGCACTGTGAAGTCAAGCTGTGAGGCGCTGAGCTGCTTCATCATGAACAAAACTAAAAAAGCAAAAAATGTAATGCAGCAGCACTCAGGGCCACGTCTGCAGGGAAAACAACTGTAGCTTAGGTTTTACTTATTAAATATGCAATTTAAAAATCAAACATCCTGCTGAAGCACAGTTTTACCATTTATTATTTATGTTACATCCTGATGGTATCACGTCATGTGTTTAATATACATAAATTGGTTCAGCAAAATGTGTTTTTCTTGAATAATAAATGGAAAGAAGAGATAATAACCACAGGAACCTGCTGGCATTCACACATTTTTTATTATACAGTAAGTAGTTATAGTGTGAAATGGTGGATTAAACAAACTTACCACATAGACAGGGGCTCTCAATTGAACACCTGCTCGCTAATTAAAGTTGAAAAATGAACACGTTTCTGCTTTCATCCTTTAATTTAAGTGATACAGATGTGATGAATGAGGAAAAACACAATTTTCCCAAAAGCAGAAAGAGAAATAAGTTGTTGCCTCAAGGCATAAAACCTTGATGTTTTGTAGAAGCAATTATCATGCTGTCTAGCTCCACTGAAATATTATGTATTTCCCTTCAAATGACAGACATCTTTTATTTAATCATCCAATCAAATCATTTACACTACCCTCAACTTGCAAAAAATAGGTCTGTAGCCGCTAGCCATCTAAATTACAACTTCCCACACAAAATGTGCATAAAGCTGTGAAATGTATTATTTATAATTAATTAACCTCATTGTCCTTTGCAAACATTTCAGCAAAAAAAAGCTCCATTGATAAGTGAATAACTGAATAATGCACATTTTTCATTATCTCCCAAACAAGTCAGACCTGACACTGGAAAAATACACAACAAATATAAAAAGGTTTTTATTCTGAAGGTGCTGTTATAATGGGTTTTTATATAACTACTCAACAATTAAGACCCCAACAGGATGGAAATGTAGATGTGTGACAGACTAGGTAATTATAATTTGAACACAGTTTTCATCACATCGGTCTTATAATGGACAAATCAAGTGATGCTAATGCTGATACATGTTGTTGTCCACTAGGTGACAGCGTCCCCTCCAGAACAGAGGAACACAGCTCACTGTTGTCTACAAGCTGGCTGACAAATATTGTGGTTTCTCTTCTCATCGGCCTGCTCTCACATGGAGAGGAAAAAAGATCATGAAGACATCGACCGGGCAAATGTCCCGTTATGTTTCAAGGCACATGGAGCAAATCATAGCCTGTTACAGAAGCGCCACCAAGCTCAATTCCTGACAACACCTACAACATTTCAGATCAAAGATTTGTTGATAACGTAAGGTCATACAGTGTTCACACATCTACGACAAGTTCAGCAGCTAATCATTTCAAGCCTGCATGGACAAAACATATAGCTCATCAAAACTGCATGTTGCCAACATGTAATGACCCAACATTTCGTTCCTGTGGCATATACAAAACAATCTTACTGACAAGTACTTAAAGGTCTTATTGATAACATTTTTATGTAAACAAATATTAAAAAAAAAATACATCTAAAGAGCATTTAGAAAGTTACAGAATAAAAGTGTGTTTTTTTCTGAAAAAAAAAATTATGGTTGTGAATTTTAAAAATGTTGGCGGGTCCAAAATGAATGTTTTGTTTATCCCTGTGGAAGGTTTCTGACGTTTGGTTCTCACTTCTTACAAGGCTTGTGGGCCAAAGACGTTGGCATCACGTGGTATCTCTGTGTCGTCAGTTAGTGTGGGAAAAAATGGATAAATGGTTGAGATTGACGCTAAGTGCCTGGCAACGACTTGTTGTAAAGTAAATGCAATGGAACAGGGGAAGGAAAATGTGACATCTAGTGGCTGAATGTTATCAATAGCACCTTTAAGATGGTTATACTGTACGTATCATGCATGTGATTCTTTAAAATTGACACTGTACACAACAATAACATAATCTTGTAAAGGTTGCTGACAAATTTCGTAATACTATAATAATTACAATTCAGTACAATTTGATGGTAAAAATCAAGTCTTAGAAAACTCCCATTAAAGGCACTTAACACCTACTTTGTATTAATAATAATGTCACAATGTACATCAGAAATGTACAGTAGGCTATATCATTGATTTTAATGATAAGGCACCCCTGTATTATATGTCAGATTTCCATGACGAATGATCATGTCTACCTTCAAGAACAACCTGGCGTTTGCGTAACACCTCAAACATTCCTGTCATTTTTTCATAACCTTATCGACGACTCTTACGCCACCCTGGACTTTCCAACAATCAAATTCAAAACAATGGTTTTCATCACCGACTGTTCAGGTTGTCATGAACCATGTAAAGGTGTGAATAAAGATAATCTGTTGTGATGCAACCTTTGACGTTGCTATAAACAGTGTGCTGTGTAATGGAAAATGACATGTAGTGACGTCTCTTTGTGCATCAGTGGAAAGTTACTGTCTACTCTGTCTGCATGTCTCATGTAGTGGGAAAGTACTGAGTTTACTGGGACACTGTGTGAGAACAACTCCTTATCTGTGTCAAACAACTCCTTTTCCCACACTCCTCGTTGTAGATTTCTATATAATCACATTGTAATATTCTCCTGCAGTGCACTCTTCTGCAAACACTGTGTGACTCTGTATAACCAGTGCCTCTTCTTGCAAGAATTAAATACAATAAAGACATTTCATCTGTTTGAGATCTTGATTGCAACGTTCATTAGGACTCATCTAGGGAAATTGACAGAATTTCCATTACAGCTGACAGCTGAAGCTACAATTAGCATGTTCTGCTATAATAATACTAGAAGCTACCAGCTCATGGGTAATTATTAGGGCCGCACTGAGGCCGTTGAGATCATGACCTCGGTGCTTTTTTCGGGAATTTTGTGGAGGGATCTTAAAGAGGACCTATTATGTTTATTTTCAGGTGCATACTTATATTTTGGTTTCTACTAGAATATGTTTACATGCTTTAATGTTCAAAAAACACATTATTTTTCTCATGCTGGCTGTGGTGCAGCACCTCTTTTCATCCTCAGTCTAAAACCCTCTGTTTGAGCTCCTGCTCCTGGACTTTGGGCTTTATAACTTTGAACCTTTTACATGCTTTTTGTTCTGTTGACAACGTTAACTATGTGTTTAAAACTGTTTAAAACTGTGACCAGGAGAAAATATGTTTCCCTCGAAAACGTAATTGAGAATGCAGCTTAGTTGTGGGATAGGAATGTAATTTTGTAGGAGACAGGGTTGGTCTACGTCCCGGCGACTTATCCTTTAATTTTTAAAGAACATTATTACATTACATTATTTTAAAGAACCACTGGTTTTAGTATTTGAAACTACTGTCTTTTATTACCTTTTATTATTTTAAAGAACTACTGTCTCACACTCAACGGGTGGATTTAAGCACGTCCATGCATGAGTTTTATGTGAGATCCATGTATGTACATTGTGACTTTGGTATGTTGTGTGGTTTGGGAGCCAAAGACAATCTCCCCTGCGGGAAAATAAAGTATATCTTATCTTGTCTTGATTTTGGCTGAACCTCAATAGCTCAATCGGCTAGCTATGGATTCCAAATCCCCAAAAAGAAAAGTCTCTGAGGAAAACAGAGATTAATAGTGTGTGGACAGATTCGACAACAAAAGACATAATTGAAAGACATTTGCAGAACAAGCACATGGCATTTGCTGAAAGGAGCTTCCAACCAGAGACGTTTCTTCAGTGTCCTGCCTCTCATTTGCACTCGGGTCCTCGCTGCATTAGACTTAATAGGCCGTGTTACCTTCATTATCAAATATGTTTTACGGCTCCAGACTGATTTTTTTCATAGTAGAGGTTGCTGACCCCTGGTCTAGAAGATCATTGAAATGCTTTCACGTCTGTTATCTGTCAATTTGGATGTAAACAGCTTCTAATATACTTCCTTGAATGTCTATACATCAACAGAGGAATTATGGCACTTTGTCTACTGCTGTCAACAGAGCTTATTTATTGTCAATGACCATCACCATACAAAGCTTAAGGTGGCCACAATGCTGTCCATTTATAAAAAAAAAAGAACATAAAGAGCATACACATACAATAGTGCCAAAGCTGATACAGCATGCTTGTTGACCGTACGTCTTCTCTTGTCTCGTCTGTCTCACTCCCAGACACATTTCAGAGGGGGATTACACAAACAAATGGCAGTGTTGCTTTTGTGTTGTCGATGGTCTGTCGTTGTCTTTGTCTGGGCACACAGAGCAGCGAGGGTTGCTCTGTTGCTTCGTCAATAGCAGTGGCATTAAGTGAAGAAACCGGACAGACCAGAGGAGTTCATGCGAGAACGTCTTTGGAAATCATGACAAAAACATTCTTCCAGCGTGAGGCGAGGGAAAAATAAACACTGAAAGGCTGCTGAGGTTCGTTTGGTGGTTATTCCCGCCGCACACATACGGGCTTGGTATCATCTGCCTCTAAACATTCGGATTTTGTGCTTGTCTGCCAGCAGCAGGGTGACATTATACTCGTAATCACCGTCATGGACTCCCGTGTGTCGGAAAGCTCCGGCCAAATGGTTCTCCTCCCAGTAGTGGTGCCAGTTTCCGTACTGGTCTGCACCGAATCCAAACACACTGACCTGGAGCAGACGAGGAGCAGAAAGCACTGTGTCAGATTCCTTTATTTTTCAAAACACGTTATAGTATTCTGAAAGTGCAATGTCTAGAAAGTTATTCCTCTTTACTGAGGAATGTCAGTAGCTCGTGTTTGTCAAGGTCATTTTCGTAATAACAGCGGTTTCGACTTACTTCATCACATATGTGGATGGCGAGCAGTAAGCTGAGGAAGCCAGTGGAAGGATACCGTCCACGACCTTCAAGCCAAGACTCATAGACATATTTGAAAAATGTTGGACTGTAAATCAAAACCTGCAAAAGAGTCGTACAGATTTTTTTTACTCCTTTGTTATTTACTGAAACAGGAGAAAAAGATTTTACAATTACATGAATAGCTCTGTATTGTTCTGGTTGTTGTATCTTGTTTTGTACTGTACATTTCAAGAAATATTCTTATTTAGTTTCTTATTTATACCATTGTTGCTTTTATATTTAACACACTTAAATAGATCCCACTTCTCAGCATTGTTTTATTTTGTATTTACTTATTTATACTGTGGTTATATATGATTGATGCACAGATTTGTACACATTTTTTTATATTTCTCATTTCTCATTTTTATTTTTAATTGATATTACTCTACATATATTGTGTTATATATTGTAGAATTACATACCTAATTTACATTTTACTGGAACTCAAGTTAAAGTACAAATTACCGGCTAAATGTACTACAGTATCAAAAGTATACTCATTATGCAGAAACACGTACTATTAATAATACATTGTATTATTGGATATTATTACTTTATGTTGTAATTTGTCCAATTGTAGGTACCTACCTTAGTTCAAGAGTAAAGCACTGCATCATATTTTATAAGCTCATCCCA
The DNA here is from genome assembly GCA_916700685.1 of Adelosebastes latens. Lineage (NCBI taxonomy): Eukaryota > Metazoa > Chordata > Actinopteri > Perciformes > Sebastidae > Adelosebastes > Adelosebastes latens. Next base: position 25,488 of record CAKAKR010061792.1, read on the forward strand.
TGTTTTGCATGTATCTGAAGAGTAATTAGTAACTAAAGTGATCAAATAAATGTAGTGCAGTAAAAAGTGCAAGTACCTCAAAATTGTACTTAAGCACAATACTTGAGTAAATGTACTTAGTTACTTTCCACAGTTGGAAATACCACTAAGAATGGCATCAGTATACAGTAATTCATGCCCATTATTTTGGTACAAGATGTTCAACAATCTCAGTGTGAGGTCAGGGTGACCACATACTTTTGGGCATGTAGTGTACGTAAGGATATACTAAGATTACATCCAAACCTTGGATTTGATGGAGCATGCAGGAGAATACATCATGCCATGTTTAATAACGAATGTGTAAAAATAAAACCTGTGTATGACTCACCTTATCTTTGTTTGCCTGTATCCTTGAAGTAACAGGCGTATATGTGCTGTAACACAAGAAAATAACATGCATTTCTGCTTATTTGTCCACAATCACTGGCATCACATCCACAATCACGGTGAATCTAACTGTCAACATGTCTAAAAATAAATACCCAGTGTCTTTCCTCATTACAACTGTCATCACAGTAATACATACGTATGCTCACTGGCATTTTGCATCATTCATCACATGCAGTGTGGAGTTATTTGTCATTCCAGGGCGGTGAAGACGCTGCAAAGTTACAACATAAAAATGGGAGAGGCTCTTTGAATGAAGGTGTGTTTGCAGCTCCCGTGAGGTGCCCACATTCAGTTTGCAATATGAAAATGTTGCAATTTTCACAAGCAAAACTTACATTTATACCATTTTCATGAATAAAGGAGCTAAAAAAAAACATCACATTGAGCTGACAAAGTGTAAAGTCGATGGTTATTCTACACCACACTCGTGCAGACGTTGTTGGAAACGTAAAGGGATGGCATACTAATGACTGAAATGAAAAGTAATGATTACACTGTAAGATACAACCCAGACAAATGTTTCCAATTAAAAGTAGGTTTATCAAGGCTACTGCCATTGCAGCAATGTGTCTCATTAAAATTGAAAGATTATACAGAAATGCCGTTTGGAAAGATGTGTGCTGTACAATATATAACAGTCCAACCAGTTCCTCTACATTTTGTGGTGACTGAATGTGAAAATGGCCTGGAGTGATGTCTGTTGCAGTACATTATACACTACATTATACACCCTGATGTTAAAAAGTACATCCTTCAACACACACAGGCTTGACATTTTTGCATGGAGAAGTTTCAGGAGTGTTCACAGTGTGAATATGGAGCAGAAGCAGTCCTTACGTCCTTTCATGGAGCCTCGTTCTATTTAACAAGACTAGAAAATGTAACAAACACTCAGTTAAGATCTAATGTCTGCTGCGTTAATGCTGACATTACTGCCAGTAAAGTGAAATTTAATGATGCAGAATGATTGCTTTGGCAGAGCTGGAAGACAACTGAAACATTTGTTTGGATTTACTCGTCCTTCTAGCGTCTAACATGTTGGCGTGTTGGAGTTATTGGCAGCGGCTTCGTTATTTTTTCTGGATGTCCAGCGATGAAGCTAATGATTGCGGGTCATTGAAGCAGCTGAAGGTGAATTTTACTGGAAGATTAACACTGAGTGATTATATTTGTTATGGCAACCCGACAAATAGGAACACTGAGTGAGTGTTGTTATGACAGTCTGGTATTTGGAGAGTGTAAATGGATTTAGGAGCGCGACACATGCACGATGCATCGTAATGCGTTCAAGGCTTTTAAATTTCTGGTAAAAGTTTGGATTTAATTGAGAAATGGTGTGATAAATGAAGCACATATCCAAAAAATATTTGTATTTAGTTTTGCCCAATGATGACATTCTGGGAAAAGTAATTATAGAAATTGATAAAAAAAAATAATAATTAGAGAGCCTCTTCTTTGTTGTTTTGGATCGGTGACTGGAAAGTAGTTTTTGTTTTAATGATTTTTTATTAGTGAAAATGCAGACAAAGCACAATTGTTCTCTATTTAACATATTTCAGCAACACTGATTAAAGCAAAATACACACAACGAAATAGGAGGAAAGAAAAAGAGAAAAACGGTAATGTACAATAAAAAATGTACAATGCACCCTCCTTTAAAACAATAATGATAGCACCAACAAACAGGCAAAACAAAACAAAACAACCTCCCCACTTATAAAGTATAGGTCTGAAAGTATGTTAAGATGTAAAATAAAATTAGGTCCAGATGAAAGTAAAACAACAACTGAGTATCAGCCGTCACATCTGAGTCTTCTTTAACATTAAGGGTCTTTTCCTTACATTGTAGAGGATCTTCTCTGGAGTACAGTATGATGTAAATTCATTGATCTGGTGTCTTTGTGAGGAGGGTATTACTTTGTCTTAAGACGTGAATGAGTTTTGGAATTTAGTATGGCTGTCAAAGGTAACGCGATAATAATGCATTAAGGCAAATTCGTGAGCGAATTTACTCTAAAGCTAGAGTGAAGATACTGGTACCATATGTAACTAGAAAACTTAACGAATCCATTAGTACCAACCATGTCATACTAGCTTGTCAGGAAGGAGGTTAAATAACGCTCCAAATTTACACTAAATTTTGGCGAAGAAAAACTGGCATGGCCATTTTCAAAGCGGTCGCTTCACCTCTGACCTCCAGATATGTGAATGTAAATGGGTTCTATGGGTACCCACGAGTCTCCCCTTTACAGACATGCCCACTTTATGATAATCACATGCAGTTTTGGGGCAAGTCATAGTCAAGTCAGCACACTGACACACTGACAGCTGTTGTTGCAGTTTGCCATGTTATGATTTGAGCATATTTTTTATGCTAAATGCAGTTAAATGCGGTTTCTGGACAATATTTGTCATTGTTTTGTGTTGTTAATTGATTTCCAATAATAAGTATATACATACATTTGCATAAAGCAGCATATTTGTCCACTCCCATGTTGATAAGAGTATTAAATACTTGACAAATCTCCCTTTAAGGTACATTTTGAACAGATAAAAAATATGCGATTAACTTGCGATTAAATATTTTAATCGATTGACAGCTCTAATGTAAATATGTTCTTGTAGAAACCCAAAATACAAGTATGAACCTGAAAATGAGGATGATATGTCCCCTTTAAGCCTACATTAACTGATTCTTTTGTTATTTGCTGGCCGTGCAACAAGCTGTAACACAACATTGACACATTATCACCTTATTAAATTGATATGGGCAAAGTGTTAGCAAACAGCTGTGATTTACACATCCTGTAGACACAGAGCAACATTAGCATTAATGATAATGCCAACATTTATATTGGACTAAGGCCAGGTGGCCACAAGGCTTAAGTCCAATATTGATTTTCCTTTTAAGACTGGTTTGGTCTCCACCAACTTGTGACAAGTAACTAACTTTACCTCAGTTAGTCGTGTGGTGCTGGGAAGCTGGCATATATTAGGTGTATTAGAGTTTTTTTGCTGACAGGCTGTCTGTTGAAACTTGGAATGAGGTTGATGTAAAACCAAAATAATGAGCTGAAAGACGCTATAAAAAGCTCCATAGGGCTGAGGGGAACTGCAACACCTTTCACATTACACAGTCATTTGATCCATTCCTCATATAAAAATATTGATTAGTGCAGCTTTAACATTCTATAAGTACACTTACTGTTTAATGGTGCCCGTGGTCAGAGCGCTAATGATCCACTGCAGGTCCAGGGTCTTGAACGGGATCAGCACCAGACTGGTGGTGTTGTCTAGGTCTATGGCACTTTCTGGATACATGACATGATGTGTTGTTTTGGCGCCCACATCGTCCTCAAAACCAGTGGTGGGCGCCTGGTTCATTCTGTAGGGACAAAGAAGCAGATTTGCACCATCTTTATCCTTTCCAGGACAGCTCAAATTGAGGTTTATTTCACCCACATGTTGCAAAGATGCACATTTGGCTTTTTGTTGCACTAATCCCCACAATCTGCAAAGAGGTTAGCTGTCACGAATCCACCAAGTCAGCCAAGTCATATGGCACCGACACATGCAAAACCAGCCATGTTCACTATTTTGAGAAAAATATGTAAAAAATAGACATAGAAAGACAAAAAAGCACAATTTGTCCCGTTTCTCCATGTTTCAGACATCCAAACAGCCATTCAGAACAATTCCAGTGTCCATTTGGAGCTCAGCAATTACCGCTTGGCACGCTAGGCACGGCGTCCCTATTATTATGTCCGACAATACACACTCAAGCTGGAGCAGTAATTGGCGGTATACAGTAGCTTGACAGTGGCAGTTGGTGTCGGTCAGTGGAAGGAAGTGACACAGAGAGGAGAAATCATGAGGCTGACCCTCCATGTGACTAGCATCACCTGTTTGGGTGCTCCAGTCTGAGCAATATATATCACCCCCCTCATTACTGACTCTGAGATGACAGCTATATAACAACTTGACATTTTCAGCCTGGGCCTGTCAGGACTCAACCTCCTGCAAGAAGTACTTTGTGTCGAAGGCTATCTTACAGTTGATGAGATTTATTTTGCTATTTCATGTTGCAACATGTAAGATATAAAATGAGCCTATAGAATATAAGACGGAGCCTCTCGGGTTGAAAAAATGACAAGTGGCCTTGCACATTTGGAACAAACTACATACCTAAAAGACAGTCTTGTCAAATGAAATATAAATGGATATAGTTGTTGGGAAATGGGACAACGACATCACCAAAATCTTTCATGTTTCGCTCTTAGATGGTTGCCTTTTGTACTCCATGCTCTGGTTGCATTTCATCAATCAAGGCAAGTCAAGTCAATTTCATGTATATATAGCATTTGTCTCAGATGGTTCTACAATTTTCTACATACAACACCCTCTGTCTTTAGACTGGATTTAGATTATAAAATACTAGGGCTATCAAAGTTAATGTGATAATAATGCGTTTTAATGCCACTAATTTCTTTAATGCATTAACGCAACTTGTTTTTTTTAGGTTGTAGCGGGCTACAATTGTTGGTAACAATGTCATAGCTTGTCGGGAAGGAGGCTAAATAATGCTCCAAACAAACGCTATACATTTTGGCGAGGAAAAACTGGCATGTCCACTTTCAAAGGGGTCCCCTTGACCTCTGACCTCAAGATAAAGTTAGACTGAAGCACTCTTTTGTAAACCAGTCAATCCTAAAACTAAATATGGAGCCTAATCCCAGATCAAATGTACGTTGAAGGGCCCTGAATATCGTCTTCTGTGATTGTAATGTTTAAATGTACGTATCCTTGTTTCTTGTCTTTGTCCTTTTTGTGATGTTGCAAATGGAGCTGCTGTGATGCAAAACAAATTTCAGACCTGTCTGACAATAAAGTATTATCGTATCGTTATCGTATAAGATATGTGAATGAAAATGGGTTCTATGGGTACCCACGAGTCTCCCCTTTACAGACATGCCCACTTTATGATAATCACATGCAGTTTGGGGGCAAGTCATAGTCAAGTCAGCACACTGACACACTGACAGCTGTTGTTGCCTGTTGGGCTGCAGTTTGCCATGTTATGATTTGAGCATATTTTTTATGGTAAATGCAGTACCTGTGAGGGTTTCTGGACAATATTTGTCATTGTTTTGTGTTGTGAATTGATTTCCAATAATGAATATATACATACATTTGCATAAAGCAAGCATATTTGCCCACTCCCATGTTGATAAGAGTATTAAATACTTGACAAATCTCCCTTTAAGGTACATTTTGAACAGATAAAAAATGTGCGATATTTTGTCCCTAAAGTGGTTATTAAACCTGCATTTTACTTCTTTTTTCCATTCAACCTGTAAACCTTGATAAGTAGCAGCTAACGTGGCTGTGCCTATTTACACATCCAGCAGATATACAGTATGTAGCAACATTGACAATAGTTCTGTTTATGGTCATCTAGTGAGTGTTCGTCAAGGTTCAAGGTTGATTTATTGTCATTGTACAACACACAGTTGCGCAACAAAATGCAGCTGTAGTCCCTTTATGCTACATAAGAAAACCAAAAAAGCAAAACTATCTTTTTATGGTGGGGTATGGAAGTTGAGTTGAGCCTGAGGAAAGAAGCCAATCTGTAGTCTGGTGGTACGACAGCGGACACTTCTGTATTGCTTGCAAGGTGGCAGCATGGTGGGCTGTGTCTGGGCCGGTTATTGTCTTTTAATATCCTTTGGGCTCTTCCCAGGCACCTCTTCTCACCAAGATGGGTACCAATGATGTTCTGGGAGGTTTTAATCTCCCGCTGCAGAGCCCTCCTGTCCGTGGCCGTGCTCATCTCACGCTAGTCTGTAATGTTTCCAGTCAGGATTCTTTCTGTTTCTCTTCTGTAAAAGTTGAAAAGAACTTGGCACAGGATTTTTGCCATAATAAATACAGACGTTTTTAAGCTTTTTTCACCAGGGTGGAGAAGTGAGATGACCATGTCAGGTTCTCTGAGATGCTGATTCCCAGGAATTAAAACTGGTCACTTGCTTCACCTCAGCTCCACTGATGTAGACGATCAGCTCCTTGGTTTTGCTGACGTTGAGCAGTGGTTGACATAGAGACATGATGGACAGCTGTCTTTAATGCAACAGCTAACTCAGCCTGGTCTCCCATGGGCGTCACATGACGTCACGTCCGTAGCTTAAGTTACATTACAAGCATACTTATTTTAAGCCAAACCATGATGATGATGATGATGATGATGATTTTCTAACCCTAACCAAGTAGTTTTGTTGCCTAAACCTAACCGCCACACGTTATTATGAATCCCAATGCTTTTCTTTGCAAGGCCCACCCTTCGTAGCATTCACGTGCTGGGATTGGCCAGGCGTCCATGCTCGCACAAGGTGCCAGTAACCCAATTTGTTCAGGTCCTGTGCCCTGACGAATGGACTATCCTGACCCTAACCACTCGAGGTCAATGCCTAACCTCAACCAATGGCACTGACCTCAACCATCTAAGTAGGAAGGGTCTTGCCAAGAAAAGTGGGATTCATAATTACGCAATCCACACTGTTTCACAACGTTAACCACGTGCGAGCCTCCTGCCTCAAGGTATGATGCAAAAGGCTACTGCCCAAGTGGCAAAACATGACGAGTATGGATGAGATAACGTTGGCTTACTAAAGCGATGCTACAGCTGTGAAATGGTAGGAAGGACAGTCAGTCCCAGAGGAGAGAAGCGTTGTGTCACCAGTAA
>CAKAKR010061795.1:0-14258 GCA_916700685.1 Adelosebastes latens
TGCATTCAAAATGTTACCTACCAAATAAATGTTTGAGTAAAAAGTACAGTATATCTCTGAAATGTAATGGAGTAGAATTATAAAGCAAAGTATTTAGAGAATCTCAAATAAAGGGCAATTTCTTGTACTCAAGTACAGTACTTAAATGCACATAGTAACTTTCCTCCACTGCTCAGTTTACATAACTTCTCTTAACAACCGTCTCTATCGTCTTCTTGAACTGCAGGGAAGGATGTTATCGGCCTGGCAGAGACTGGTTCAGGGAAGACGGGCGCCTTTGCTCTGCCCATCCTGCAGTCCCTGCTGACCTATCCCCAGAGGCTCCACACCCTCGTCCTCACCCCTACCAGAGAGTTGGCTTTTCAGATCGCCGAGCAGTTTGAGGCCCTGGGCTCCAGCATCGGTGTTAAGTGTGGTAAGTGTCAACTAAAGGTTAATAACTGATTTGAAGTGATGCAGATGACTTTCTATGGTTCTGTTCCTAAAACTTGTCTCATTTCTTTTGCAGCCGTCATAGTTGGAGGAATCGATATGATGTCCCAATCCTTGGTGTTGGCTAAAAAACCACACATTGTTATTGGTAAGACCATACGTTTTTTTTACACAGTGTAGCACATCAACAGTCAATATGTGGTCTTCTGCATGTGTATATTTGCTAGTGCTGAACTGATTAGATGGTTGTCTTTAGGGCAGAGCAATATGGCTTATGAATAATATCTTGATATTTTTAGGCTGTGTCGCGATATATGATATATGTCTCGATATTTTTATGTTTTCTCTAAAATAACAACTGTTTCATTTAACCCTTTGATGCGTATGATCACACCAGCGTGATCATCTAGCAGACTAATCTGAACTACTAAACTCAATTATTCACACAATTGAAATTCAATTTTCCTCCGAAATACAGTTTGCAGACGGTAGTTTTTTTTTTTATTATCATTTATTTTATTTATTATCTAATATTTATTCCTTTTATTTTATTCATGTATTTATCTTTATTCATGTATTATTGGCAGACTAGCTTATTGAATTTACGTGAAATTGCTTATCACATTCACCTGAAGATCACTTTAATTTTGAAGTCAGTGCTCAAACGCCACACACACTCGCCCAGGAAAGTGTCTGTGAGAGGGAGAGAGCCGCGGGAGAAGTGAAACGCTAAATCATCTCATGTCGGGGGCTTAAAAAAAATTACGTGACAATTAATATTTTTACTCAATGTTTACAATATAGTCATTTACTACATCCCACATAGAACAAGCCGCAATACATCAAGTATATTCGATATATCGCCCACCCCTAAGTTGTTTCAACATTCAACAATTTAAACAACAGATTTTTTGATAAAATGTGTTTACAGCCACACCTGGTCGGTTGATAGACCACATGGAGAACACAAAGGGCTTCTCCCTACGAGCTCTCAAGTTCCTGGTCATGGACGAAGCAGACAGAATCCTCAACATGGACTTTGAGACTGAGGTGGGTAGTTGGAAACTCAATTTGTTATGCTCTCTCTGTATTTATTATGAAGGAACATAATGGAGTGGAAATATTCTTTCCTTTAACTTGATCATTGCTGCAAAAACAATTCAACGTGTGACACTGTTAGGTATTTTTCCTCTTAGTACGTTTTCTTTCTTTTGCCAGGTGGATAAAATCTTGAAAGTGATTCCCAGAGAGAGGCGCACCTTCTTGTTCTCTGCCACCATGACCAAAAAGGTAGCGAAACACTGAGAAGGCTTTTAATCAGGCCTAATTGGCGCTGCATGTGACCCGTATGGTCCTGCTTTGTGCTGTGTTACTGGTTGCTAGTGCTGCAGGTTTACCAGGAAAACTAATAAGCTGACACCAGAGCCTTCACACTTTTCTCTTGTGCTGACATTCACTCGTTTGATTCCAGGTCCAAAAACTACAGAGAGCAGCTCTGAAAGATCCTGTGAAGTGTGCGGTGTCCACCAAATACTCTACAGTAGACAAACTGCAGCAATACTACATCTTCATACCATCGAAGTACAAGGTACGAGGCATCCTCCGTTCATGTTTTAGTGACTAAAACCATACACTGCAAGCTGCACAATCACTTTATAATGGTATGTTATTGGAGATCCTAACACCGTTTGGTGCTTGTGCGTGTTCCGTGGCAGGACTGTTACCTGGTGTCCATCCTCAACGAGCTGGCCGGCAACTCATTCATGATTTTCTGCAGCACGTGTAACAACGCCCAGCGGGTGGCGCTGTTGTTAAGAAACCTTGGCATCACTGCTATCCCTCTTCATGGCCAGATGAGTCAGGTAGAGCTTCAGACGAACACACACACACACACACTAGGTCTTTTCTCACGCTCGCATGAATCCATGCAAACATTTGTCCTCTGAGCTCTTGATGTCAGACAAGTTGAAATGTCTGTCTAGCTTACATATGAGGTGTATCAAGATTTAGGGAAATACACCTTTATTGAACATAATAAATTTACTTGCATCACCACACTTCTGTATTATCAAACTGTTAATTTACTTAAATGTAATGACATTTTCAGTGATGGAATAACTTACATTTATGATGTTTCTTTAAGGGAATCCTAACCAAATTATGTGTAACGTTAATGTCTCTGAGGGAATCTATCAAATTGTCTCAGAGATTGACAGCTTTTGCGCGTTGTGGTGGCCTTCGCGCATAAGACACTTGTGGATTCATTGACACATTTTGTTCGAAAAAAACCCAACAAAAGAACGTGTGTGACAGGGGAAATGTGCTGCTTTAATGACACAAGTCTGTGCTGCCTACTAACCAGAGTTCCTCAGGTTACGGCAGTCCAGTGTGCCGCTGCAGGTTGAGTCACCCCCAAGCTCAGCATATTCGCTGTTGATTAATAACCCTAGTATGCTGTCTGTAACGTTATTGTGCGACACTCATGTGAAGTTGCAGGACTGTTTTCCCTTCAGCAAATGATAATACTGAAATCCCTGATGAGCATTGCTTCCTTCATATATATGCAAGCAATATATATATGAAGCATTCGCAGTGCAAAATATAAGAAGGAGCCCTCTCCTCGTAAAAAAACAAAATTCACCAGCGGTGGTCATATTTTTGCAGCGCCACTGCTGCTTGCATATCGGGGAACGCTGGGTGCAGCCTTAAGACATAGTGAAGTGAATATATGGTGTCAAAATGTAGAGTAATCTTTCGGCTTTTTGCAATGTAAAGTCCTTTTTGTGTAACCTTTATAAACATTAACAGATCATTGTCACTGTTATATCATTGTCAGGATTTTTACCATAAGCAGATGAGCCATGTTTGAAGAAATATTTAGACTACATTTACATTATCTGCCACAGCTTTTCTTTTTCAGCCATTGTGTGAATGTCGAATAGCTTTGGCTAGGAACAGCACCCTCTTCTGGATTTGTGTTGTACAGCAATACAACATGAAAGCACAAAGTGCTGTGTACACGCTGGTACAGACAAGCTAGTCTGCATTGTTTTTGTTAGTTTACTGTAATTATAATCACTACATAATTGATATGATGTACTCACATACTGTATTAAGCTTTTGAGGGAGCACTTCCATCAGTGCCAAATTTTTCGCTGTAATGTATTTTTTGCTGTGTATTTCATGCCTTATTCACTCTCTGGATCTTCCTCCATGTGTCGGTCAGAACAAACGTCTAGGAGCGCTGAACAAGTTCAAGTCCAAGTCTCGATCGGTGCTGCTGGCGACCGACGTGGCGTCCAGAGGGCTGGACATTCCTCATGTTGACTGCGTCATCAACTACGACATCCCCACTCACTCCAAGGTACGCTGGGGCCGGCGCTCAGCGTTGCTGGTTTATTTGATGATTTCATTAGTTTAATTTGATTTGAATGGATCTTGTGATCTGTCTGCCCTCACAGGACTACATCCATAGAGTGGGACGAACAGCCAGAGCAGGGCGGTCTGGGAAATCCATCACTTTTGTCACTCAGTAAGAACTGCCTGTTTCTCTGTTGAAAAATCCTTCTGGCTTCATTATTAACACATTTTAAAATCAATTTTAAACGCAGATGTGTGCTCGTCTGTCACTGTTTTTCTAATGTTAAAGTTGGGGGGGGGGGAAAGGGAAGTAGTTGACTGCAACAAACTGACATATTCTGTTATCTTAGATATGACGTGGAGCTGTTCCAGCGAATTGAAACCCTGATTGGGAAGAAACTTCCTGCGTTCCCTACCCAGGAAGATGAAGTGATGATGTTGGTGGAGCGGGTGAGCGAGGCCCAGAGGTTTGCCAGGATGGTAAGTCATCACTTTTCTGAATGTTTTCCAGATACTTTCTCAAACATGGAAAACCATGTTGTTGTGTGTAAAATGGGCCGGGTAAACATTATTGCATAAACCCTCTTTAAACTCAGGAATTTCCTCATCTAATGACCTGTTTACCAGCTGAAAAATATAAGAGGGGTATGCGTAATATATTGTAACAATATCCACTTCTGTATATTTAACCCTTTAAAAACGGACCTCCCAAGGGAGATTGTTGCATGATCCTGTTTTAAATTGATTCAAAATATAAACCATAATAACTAGAGCATTCAGTCTTTTCGCAGCGGAAAGCTAAGGCTTCTGTCTTTCGCGTCATCATGTTGCACGCTCATGATGACATCATTACGTTATGTTTAGAGCTGCAGCAATTAATTGATTAGTTGTCAACTATTCAATTAATCACCAACTATTTTGATAATCGATTAATCGGTTCGAGTAATTTTTAAGAGAAAAAAATCTCTGATTCTAGCTTCTTAAATGTGAATATTTTCTGGTTTCTTTACTCCTCTATGACTGTAAACTGAATATCTTTGAGTTGTGGACAAAACAAGAAATTTGAGGATGTCATCTTGGGCTTTGGGAAACACTGATCGACATTTTTCACCATTTTCTGACATTTTATAGACAAAATTACTCATCGATTAATCAGGAAAATAATCGATAGATCAATAGACAATGAAAATAATCGTTAATTGCGTTACATTAAGTGTGGTACAAAACGTGGTTACAACACGCTGTGGCGCCAGAGTATTGCCCCATAATCTCCCGCGGGAGATCGTTGTTTTCATGATCCTGTTAAAATTGATCTAAAATGAAACCATAATAACTAGAGCATTCATTATTTGGCAGCAGAAAGCTAAGGCTTCTGTCTTTCGTGTCATCGTGTTGTTCTCTTGTGATTGGGTTGTTACATAACAAAACCATCAAAACACCTTTGCACTCAATCTGCTCATGAAAATGAGCATATCTCAATGAATAGTTCAAATAACTTATGGAGTGTTGAGAAATATTTTGTTCATGTTTCTACATTTAGAAATCTTTTGGATCAATATGTTTTTTGTGTTTTTATTTAGTAACATTTTATGAAAAAACATGTCAGATTTTTGTGTTTTTTTGTTGTTTTTATGACACAATTTCAATACTTCTATCAATTATTCTGGTGTATTGATTTACCTAACCTTGTAGCTTAGGTTGGACAGATTTTAGGGATATGAAGCATTTGAATATACTCTGAGAAATGACATCGCAATAAGAAAAAATACCAATGTAGGCACTGGTAGACCATTTCTATTTCAGAGTTCAAATGGTTAATAGTATTAAATAAAACACGGCTTTAAAGAAAGATAGATGCTATATCTGGATTGTATACTGAAAAAAATCAACCCAAAAATAAGATTAAGTCAAGAAAAAATGTCCTGGACTGTCTTCCTCAGGAAATGAAGGAGCAAGGTGAGAAAAGGAAAAGGCCCAGAGGAGCAGATGGAGATGGGGATGACACAGAACAAGCAAGCGGGGTGAGGAAGAAAGTGAGAGGAGGCGGAGGCGGAAGAGGGGGAGGAGAAGAAAGAGGAGGGATGATGAAGAGGGGGGGAGCAGCATGGAGGGGAGGGCGCTGAAGCCTCTGATATTAACAAACTGTACATAACAATGCAATGCCTTTCTTGTTTTTGATGTAAATCTTGATCATGACGACAGCATGTTTTCCAACATTTAGTATGGAAGCTATTTAAAGGGACAGTGTGTACGATTTGGCAGAATCTAGTGGTGTGGTTGCAGATTGCAACCAACTGGGTACCCCTCCTCTCACTCATCCCTTTCCAAGACTGGTAGCGTGAGCCGCCGAGTGCAAAACCGTGGTAACGCCATTTGCCTCGCTCAGAGGCCAAACTTACCGTAATAACACCGCTTAAATGAAATGCTCAAGCAGGGGCAAAAAATTAATGAATGAATGAACTAACAAAAGCTGATGAGTAATAGTTTGCCAGAGATTCTTCAAGTTCACACCAGCGAGTTTGCTTTCCTGAGAATTAAAAGTAAAATTAAAAGTAGGCCTTTTCAACATAAAATTGTTATTGCAGTGTACTTATTATTTTGTTATTTTCATTCTTTTAAAGTCACCAGAATGCAGGAAACAAAATCTCTGAAACTCAGCCCCCCCTCTTTGGTTTTGAAATCCTCCATATTTTTGAGTTCTCAAGGTTGCCAAGTACGCTAATAGATCCCCCGAAATGTTACACACTGTTCCTTTAATTACAGAAAACATGCTTTCCCTGCCCTCTCTTTATGAGATTTTTTGCCATTTGTAATAAAAATGCCACTGTAAAAAAACAAAGTTTGTGTTTGTGGTAGAGTGATATTGTGAGAGATTTGTTGCTGCTGTTGTGGCTTTCAGACACAAGAGGGGGGTGTTTCATTTGACAGCAGGAGAAGGGGAATGATGACTTAATGTAATGCCCTTTGAATGGGATACATGTCTTTAAAAAAAATGTTTTTATTTGTTTTCTTATTATTGGTATTTTTTTTTTTTGCTCAGTCTTTTTATTGGTATTCTGTACAAAATCCAATAAATCCAATAAATAATTATATAAACAGATTATATCCCCGCCCCATCCCTATAACAATATTACTGCACCATTAAATAAGCAGAGTTCATCTCAAACAATTACATTCAAAAATACATATAAATTAATTCATTCCGATAGAAACATAAATTAAACATACACAAAAAAAGGGGAAAAAGGAAAGGACCAAAAACACAAAAAGATTATGTGATATGGGGTCAGCAGTTTAAAACTATTATTGGTATTTTGTTAAGAATCAAGACTTGTGAGGTATCACAAGGTTACCAGGATGTTCAGCAGTGATAATGCAACTTATTTTTGGAACTTATTTATAATGCAGGCAAGCAACAGTTACAATATCGATCATTTTTTTGCATGCATGTCATTGGTTTGCAAAATTGGAGGGTTGGTTTCTGTCAGCCAATGATGGAGAGGGTGGGAGAGAGACCTGCAAAGTGAAAGCCCAATTGTTTTTGTTATTTATACATATAAATGAATTCAATCCGATAGAAACATAAATTAAACATATACACAAAAAAAGGGAAAAAGGAAAGGACCAATAACACAAAAAGATAAGTAAATTAATAATAATAATAATAATAATAATAAATTAATTAAAAAAAAAAAAACTAAGTGTAAGTTGTGAATTATATGTAATATGGGGTCAGCCGTTTAAAACTATTATTGGTATTTTGTTAAGAATCAAGACTTGTGAGGTATCACAAGGTACCAGGATGTTCATCAGTGATAATGCAACTTATTTTTGGAACTTATTTATAATGCAGGCAAGCAACAGTTGCAATATCGATCATTTTTTTGCATGCATGTCATTGGTTTGCAAAATTGGAGGGTTGGTTTCTGTCAGCCAATGATGGAGAGGGTGGGAGAGAGAGCTGCAAAGTGAAAGCCCAATTGTTTTTGTTATTCATACATATAAATGAATTCAATCCGATAGAAAAATAAATTAAACATATACACAAAAAAAGGGAAAAAGGAAAGGACCAATAACACAAAAAGATAAGTAAATTAATAATAATAATAATAATAATAAATTAATTTAAAAAAAACAAACTAAGTGTAAGTTGTGAATTATAATATGGGGTCAGCCGTTTAAAACTATTATTGGTATTTTGTTAAGAATCAAGACTTGTGAGGTATCACAAGGTACCAGGATGTTCAGCAGTGATAATGCAACTTATTTGTTTTTAACTTATTTATAATGCAGGCAAGCAACAGTTGCAATATCCATCATTTTTTTTGCATGCATGTCATTGGTTTGCAAAATTGGAGGGTTGGTTTCTGTCAGCCAATGATGGAGAGGGTGGGAGAGAGAGCTGCAAAGTGAAAGCCCAATTGTCTGCAGGCTGCATCTAGTGGGTGTGTGCCATGCATAGATATTTGGTTGGATAGATGTTAAAAAATAATCATAATATCCTCATTAAGTGCTTTATTAATGTGTTTATTCGTGAGTTAAATAGATCATGACAGGCATCAGCACACAAAACCCACAGTGACTCATCTACAGAGAGGGTGTCTGGAGAGTGGTGGTGGTGTATTGATCTGCATGGTCACTCTCTATGTGAGCACAGTCCGTGGTCGTAGGCGGTCCAGTGTGGTGCTCGGTTTAGGAGGAGCCACACAGTGTAGAGGTAGCACTGAGCCTGTACACAGTGTAGAGGTAGCACTGAGTCTGTGCACACTGCTGCATACCGGAGCCACCGACACATGCCTGCATTTCATTCAGCTGCGTGGAGCAAGCTATAGTCGCACACAGGGTCGCATCTTCAGGGGGAAGAGAGAGAGGACTGCTCGGTTGAACAGGATCTGACTGCTGCTTCTTCTCTCACTACACCAGGTAATACACATTATGTTATTATTCACCATCACTGGATGGAAGTCTCTCTGGAAACTTAAGTTTGCGCAGATATTAGCTATAGCCTTTATTTAGTAAACAGGAGCACACAGCAGCAACTTTTCCCCCTCTGCTGCTGCTGGTGCTGGTTTTTACCTTCATTTTGTGCCTTTTTTTGGGGGATTTGCCAATGCTCAGTCATCTTTATCTGTTGTTTTATAAGCTCCATCTTTATAGACAAGTGTAGATATTATCTGGTGGGTTGTTTTCTATACCTGCATGATTTCTAATGTCGAATAATAATGTGTCGTTCACGACGTTTATATGTCGTGTTTAGGTGTGAAGCCTACGCAGTATGCGCATTGTGCAGGGACCCATTCAGGCTATTGGACCTATACACTAAAACCTGGTGTTAAAATGTAGTCCAACTTTTAATACGTGTCACCAGGGTCTGAAATTCACCTTTTGCCTCACCTGCCACTGTGGCAAGTCACTGAACATTTCTACCAGACAACTGTTTTTTGTCTGCCACTTCTGAAATCTATATGTAGAAAGCTTTACAATTGTAAACACTGAGTCAGTGGTACCAGACTGTAGATTTATAGAATATATCATGTAACCTTAATCCATGACACTTCATTTTACAGGTCTGCAAATTTCATGGTAATTAGGTGATAATTAGTAAGTTACCTATTTGAAATTTCTATGGAATTACTGCCAAATTACCCCCAATATTTACCTCAAAATTTAACAAAAATTACTTTATATCATGTGACCTTAATCCATGACTATATTTGGTAACACTTCATTTTACAGGTCTGCAAATTTCATGGTAATTAGGTGATAATTAGCAAGTTACCTATTTGAAATTTCTTTGGAATTACTGCCAAATTACCCCAATATTTACCTCAACATTACTTTATTATAAACATTATTTAATAATTATATACTAAAATAGTATACAATGGTTAAAAAAGGGCCCTAAGGCACTGCTCTTCATCAGAGGTGGAAAACCAAAACTAATGGAAGATACTTCTGATCAGACACAAATCTCACCATTGTGTAATTTATTGTCTACACAAATGTAACCTGGTAGCTGATGTCATGATTCAGGGAGTTTTTAAAGAAATTTCAAAGAAGTTATTTGCTAATTATCTATTTATCAGCAGACATGGAAATAAAGCATCTTTTCTTGGAAATGTATTAAATAAATTACCAACCATTGAGAAATAGCGGAATATAATTATTAAATAATGTTTATAATAAAATAATTTTCAATAAATTTATAGGTAAATATTTGGGTAATTTGGCAGTAATTCCAAAGAAATTTCAAAATTACTTGCTAATTATCACCTAATTACCATGAAATTTGTGGACCTGTAAAATGAAGTGTTACCATATATTTAATTTAGGCTTTAGAATTGCTTTTTAAAAATGATATTTCTTAATATAAGGAAAACCTGTCTGCCATGGTGGCAGATGACCTGAAATTTTCAGGTGCTAATTTCATTCCCTGCATGTCACTATTCAGCGCTATAGGCATCATGCTCTGAACCGGTGACATACCTTTTCCTATCCATCCCTCACTGTGTCCTGTGCATTACTTAGTTATATACCAGATATGAGGGTATAGGAGGTTATTATATAACCTAAACTATATATATTCATTCATGCATTCTATCACACAGAATGATCTGATTGTAATGTGGTTGGTCATACCGTTTTTTAAATATGTATGTTAGTTACAAAAGGAAATGATCATGATAAAGTGAAGGTAAAAAACATCCCTTACTGAGTCTGCACTGATCACAGAAAGTGAGACTAATAGAGGGCTATTAGCAGTGGTGGAAAGTACATTTACTCAAATACTGTACTTAAGTACAGTTATGAAGTACTGGAGTATTTACATCTTATCTTACTCTAAACTTTTACTCTACTCCATTTTGAAAGCAAATATTGTACTTTTTACTCCACAACATTTATTTTACAGCTTTAGTTACTTTGCATATTCAGATTATTAATAGAAAGTCAAGAAATAAATCAGCTAATTCTTTAAGAGTATGCACCGATACCGGATCAGATGTCGGGCCGATACTGACTCAAATAGCTGGATTGGATATCGGAGACAATGGGGCCAATCTATTCAATTCAATTCTGTTTATACTATATACATTATATACTGAAATTTTAATTCCTGTTTTAGTTTTGACCAATTTGTTGCTGCATTGAAAAGCTTCACACTTGAATTGTAATTCCTGTTCATTTTAAGATTTTTTGCCAAGTTGCTGGTGCACAATTTATTATTTTAATAATAAATAACAATTCAGTGAATTTATGTTGTTACCTATATATTTATTTGTTACATTTTGTTTTACAAAGTTAGGAAAGCAATGGTTCAGTCAAGCCTGATGTTGCCTTACACATAAAAGAATGAGCCCAGTCACTTCCACACAGTGAAGCATACAGCTTATTAATCAAACAGGTATCTCTATCGGTATCAGGACTGAAAAAGTCGGATCGGTGCATCCCTAATTCATTATGATGTATTATCACAGGTTATGTTACCCAGCAGTATATAAAGCTCCAATTTACCAGCTGCAACATTAAAGTGATGTACACATGCATCACTATTTATAATCCAATAATATCATATATATTATTCTGAAATGGGTCATTCTGCATAATGAGTACTTTTACTTTTGATAGTTTAATTATTTTGATGCTAATACTTTTGTACTTTTACTTAAGTAACACTTTGAACACAAGACTTTTACTTGTAAAAGAGTATTTTTACACTGTAGTATTGATATTTTTACTTAAGTAAAAGGTCTTAATACTTCTTCCACCACTTGCTTTTAAAGGGCACATGAGGTGGGTGTATTGTGTTTCTGATATTTCATGTCCTACATGTAATGTCTCCCTGCATCCTGTCTGTTCTTAGGTGGCCACGTTGCTCTGGTAAACCCCAGGTAAGATGTCTCATCGGAGTGGGCAAGAGGACCCAGAGCGGTATCTGTTTGTGGACCGGGCCGTGGTTTACAACCCAGCCACGCAGGCCGACTGGACGGCCAAGAAGCTGGTGTGGATACCCTCTGAGCGCCATGGCTTTGAGGCGGCCAGCATCCGGGAGGAACGCGGTGAGGAAGTGCTGCTGGAGCTGGCCGAGAACGGCAAGAAGGTGGTGATCAACAAGGATGACATCCAGAAGATGAACCCGCCCAAGTTCAGCAAGGTTGAGGACATGGCCGAGCTCACCTGCCTGAACGAGGCGTCTGTGCTGCACAACCTGAAGGACCGCTACTATTCGGGACTCATATACGTGAGTGACTTAGACCTGAACCCTTCAAAGATTGTGTTTTTGTAACAGTTTGTACTTTCCACACAGGGGAATGATTAACCTTAAAACTCACAGATCCCCTGGTTCTCATAGCTGTAGATTGAATTTCACCCCCAGTTGTTATAATTTAGAAATGATGGGCAGCATTTCAACCGGTATGCACACTAGTCTTAACTTTTAGCCTTCTGTCTTTTGCACTCTTGTGTGAAAGTGAGGTCTGATATTCATCAGTCGGTATTTGGGAACAGAGATGGCATTGAGCTTTCTGCTGTTCTGTATGAATCCTGACCACACACACACTCCCACGTAGTATGCGTGACCGATCTTTTAACCATTGCCAGACTTTTACCTCCGCTGGGTCATCTCTCCTTAGTGCCTCTGGGTTACAGATTGTTACCTCCCCCTATGGCTTCTCTCTTACCTCAGCCAAAGACAGGCCTCTTCCATAAACACCCCTGGTTTCAGTTTGTTTGTCTGCTCTGTGCCCCTACTGGTGGGCCTTGTTTGATCACAGAGATGGCTTGACCTCTTGCTCTTTTTCATGGCAAGTCCCACTGTGTAAAACTAAACACATCTGGCCCAAAATGTAGGGTAACAGGGAATGATTTTCTTCACTTTTTCCTCTTTTAGCCTTTGAATCTTGTGCCATATATACACTAATTAAGTTAAATTTGAAAATGCAGAAGCGTTGTCACTTTAAGATTTCGCAAGACAACCATACAATATATCAGTGTTTCAACTATGTTTTTTAAATATGTTCAGCTTGTAGAGTATTTTGGAAATGCTCTGGTATCTGTGGTCAAAAATGTAATCCAAAACAAACACGTGTTTAACTTTACCTGTGACACTATGGACAGATAAAACTGTAGTTGGTAACTTTGAGCAAATATGATAAAAAGTTTTGTTTTTTTTATAAAATTATCACTATATCTTGACAGTAGTGCATGAGACAGGTGATCTGTAAAATCATATTCCTCTGTGTCCTCCTAGTGCTCTTAATGGCATTTGCAAGATTTCAACATGCCCGAAGGAAAACAACCAATCAGAGCCGATCTGTCTCTAACTCAGCTGTCAATCACTGCTTGCAAAACTAGTGAACTCTGATCAAACGGTCAAACTAGGCAGAGCTGATAATGTATGAATCAATATTCTGTTACTGTAATGCCTATTTCTCGTCTCAAATGTTTTCAGAAACATCTTGTAGTGTACTGATTAGCTGTAAAATGAGAAAGTTTGCTTTGGCCGGTGGGTGGTGCTTGGTTTTGGCTCGGCTGTTTTCAACATGGCGGCCGGGTCCCAAACGTACTCATTTTGCAGCTAAACAGTACACTACAAGATGCTTCTGAAAACATTTGAGGCGAGAAATAGGCATGAAAGTAAGTTTGACATTTTTAGTGGAGTTTGCGAGTTTTGTGAGCAGTGATTGCCAGCTTCATTAGAGACTCCTCGGCTCTGATTGGTTGTTTTCCTTCGGTCTGTGAAATCTTGTAAATGCCATTATGAGCCCAGTAGGACACAGAGGAACATGATTCTTTTGGCTGGACTGCAGAGGGCCAGCCCTACAAATGCAAAAGTTTGTCACTGACTGAGTGATGAAGTTACACGATTGGTCGGCCAGGTGTTGGAGTTTCCTCATCGGCCATTCCTCTTTCAAAATGAAAAGGTGGGGAACAGTCCTCGATGCAACTGATCCCGTCCAGCGCGACGCGTCCGGCTCACAAAACTTGGACCAAGCTGTCAAACTAGGCGATCTAGTTCTCAAATGAAACTAGATTCAGCAGTAGGATAGCCTATTTCTTGCTTAAAATGTTCTCAGAAGTAGATTTTAGTGGATTGTTTAGACAGAATAACAGAAAGTTTATGAGCAGGCCGCCATGTTGTTTCCTATTTGAAACGGCGAGCAGAAAACCAAGGACCAATCAAGTGCATTTCACGATAGGTGACCACTGACTATTTGTGTAACAATTTAGCCACAAATTCACAGACCGACCATAGACGGTCCAGACATATACTCGGTTTTGACCGAGTGTTGTTTCAGATTATCTGTCTCATACACTACTGTCAGGATTTGACAGTTTTATAAAAACAACTTTTTATCATATTTGCTCAAAGTTACCGACTGAAGCTTTAAAAGTCAAATCTCTTAATTATATGTTAAGCTTATGCATTTATCACAGCCAACGTTTGTAGTGGTCCGTATCACTGCATC
>CAKAKR010061795.1:14278-32745 GCA_916700685.1 Adelosebastes latens
CAGTGATTGGCAGCTTCATTGGCGACTCCTCGGCTCTGATTGGTTGTTTTCCTTCAGTCTGTGAAATCTTGTGAATGCCATTATGAGCCCAGTAGGACACAGAGGAACATGATTCCTTTGGCTGGACTGCAAAGGGCCAGCCCTACAAATGCAAAGGTTTGTCACTGACTGACTGATGAAGTTACACGATTGGTCGGCCGAGCATTGGAGTTTCCTCATCGGCCATTCCTCTTTCAAAATAAAAAGTTGGGAAACAGTCCTTTATGCAAATGAGCCTGTCCAGCGCGACGCGTCCAGCTCACAAAACTTGGACCAAGCTGTGAAACTAGGCGATCTAGTTCTGAAATGAAACTAGATTCAGCAGTAGCATAGCCTATTTCTTGCTTAAAATGTTCTCAGAAGTAGACTTTGGTGGATTGTTTAGACGGAATAACAGAAAGTTTATGAGCAGGCCGCCTTGTCGTTTCCTGTTTGAAACAGCGAGCAGAAAACCAGGGACCAATCAAGTGCATTTCATAATGGGGTACAATCGTACCCTATCATACGATCGTATCACGCCGTCCCTATCTTGCACGGCCAGTTAAGTGTCCCCTAGTATCCTCGCCGGACCTGGTGGACATGTACCGCTGGATTTAACATTATAGACATGACCACTGACTATTTGTGTAGCCACAAATTCACAGACCGACCATACACGGTCCAGATATATACTCCGTTTTGACCGAGTCTTGTTTCAGATTATCGGTCTCATGCACTACTGTCAGGATTTGACAGTTTTATAAAAACAACTTTACCGAAAAGTTACCGACTGCAGCTTTAAAAGTCAAATCTCTTAATTATATGTTAAGCTTATGCATTTATCACAGCCAACGTTTGTAGTGGTCCGTATCACTGCATCGCCGCTGTCCCCATAATCCAATTTCACTACAGACGGAGCTGCTCTGTGATGTTCTAATCGTGATCTTGACCCATTTAGAGACATGTTTTCCAGGAATAGAATGTGGGTTGGTTATCACCTGAGACAGGAGCTGCAGGGGGAATTGTTGCACATATAATTTATCCTCCTCACAAGACTCGATAAAACATCACCAGTGACTCTCAGATGAAGTCTGAAATCCCTTTTGGTATGTTAAAGCATTACAGTGTGTATATAGTAGAGTAAGACCTGAATGCTTCAGTGAAGGTGGTATTATCAATTTCCCATATGCCTTGAATTGACATGCCAGTCCTCTCAGTTCCCTCCTCTTCATTTTCTCTCTCATACCATGGTGTCATGGTTTCTTCATTTTCGTGGTTCAGAATTGGCTTCTTAATTTGCCCCTTGGCTAAGAGAAATTGAAAACATGTGTCTGACGGTGTTGGTTTTCTATCAGGAAGAGAATTTTTCCTATTCAGCTCGTTCTTAGAAGAAGAAACCCCCGATGTCCTAAACGTTTTCCAGTATATTTGACTTACCCCCCCAGAGCTCAGCTACATCTACTGCAGACATAATATAATGCCTCCCCCAGGCTGTGTTTTTAGTCGAGGTGGTTGGGAAGACTTCCATGTCTGAATCACACAGTAGCGTGATCAGCATCTCTTAGAGTCTGCTAAAAGATGAGGCCTGTCCACACCACCAAAGAATTTACTTAAACCTCGACCTATTTATAGGTTTGGTTTCACTGTGCATGGATGCTGTAGTGCCTCACTTCACTTTCAGATATTAAAGGGGCTCTCCATCCCCTTGTAATTAGAACAAATAATGGGCACAGTTGAAATCTCTAGCGTTATTATGCCATTTGCTTTTGTCCTCCATTGTTGAACCTTTGAAAATGTAAGTGACTGTGGTGGTGTACAACCCACAAATTGAAATTTCAAAGTCAGACTCAGCACATGCCGAGCTAGATAAGTCTAATGGTACTAATCAACTACTCTATTAACTCCCCCACATATATTAAAGGGATAGTTTGAGTGTTTTGAAGTGGGCTTGTATGAGGTATTTATCCGTAGTCAGTGTATTACCTACAGTAGATGACGGTCGGCACGCCCCCAGTTTAGAGAAGCAGACAGGAGTTACCGCACATAACCAAAGTAATGTACTGCTGTGGACGGGGCCGGCAGCAAAATGTATTTTAGCCACCTAAAAGAAAGGCCCACCTAAAAAAATCAATATCAGTTTAAGTATACACTATATTTAGAATATTTTTACCGGTTTACCTTGTCGTCAGACAGCTATACAGTCTATGTTTCCGACGGGGAACTGAAGCCATTATCTATGCTCTCGCCAAAGCAACCAGACTCCTTTGAAAAAAACCTGTAACACGGGAGTTGCTGGTCTACCGCTGCCTCGATCGGTTAGTTTGTTTGTGTTATTGTGTGACTTTGGTGAATCCGAACTAACCAGAGACCAGCAACCCCCGTGTTCTGCAATGTAAAATTACAGTTTTTTTCAATGGAGTCTGGTGGCTTTGGCTAGAGCATGGATGGATACAACGGCTTCAGTTCCCCATCAGAAAAGGCTGTCTGACGGCAAGGTAAAGAGGTTAAAATATTCTAAATGTAGCATACACTTAAACTGATATTGATTTTTTTAGGTTTGCCTTTCTTTTAGGTGGCTAAAATACATTTTGCTGCTGCCCCCGTCCACAGCAGTATATTGCTTTGGTTCTGTGCGGTAACTCCTGTCTGCTTCTCCAAGCTGGGGGCGTGCCGACCGTCATCTACTGTAGGTAATACACTGACTATGGATAAGTACCTCATACAACTCCACTTCAAAACACCCGAACTATCCCTTTAAGGTAATTATCAACAAAAATCATACTTATTGTGATTTAATCATCTAGCAACATCTTTGAAATATTGGCAGAAGTGTCATTAGTCTCTCTCTCTCTCTCTCTCTCTCTCTCTCTCTCTCTCTCTCTCTCTCAAGTCTATAGTTTTTCTGTGGATTGCAATCATACACCTTTACTGGCCACCAATGCATTTTTAGGCCTTCATCTATCCTATACTGGCTCCTCCTGTGGCCCTTTGCCCATCAGACGGCTCCAGCCGTGTGAAGTTAGTCAGCCTTTTCATCTATGGTAGAAGCTTGCTGTCTGTGACATGGTGAGTCAACAGGCTAACCGCAATGCTACGCACCAGGCTACGCCACACTAGCGGCCGGGGCTACAAGCAGGCCTTTGTGTCGTTAGATAAGCCTCAGCTGTCAGAAAGCCTCAGCATTCTTCCATGGCAAAAAGATCGTCCGTCTGTCTGTCTCCTGCCGCCCACTTCAGCTCTGCTGCTGCTCAGTGTCCGTCCTGTCTTCACCAACTCTGCTCCCTTTCCCACACGCCCTCTGCTTCTCTCCTCTTCCCAGTCTCACTGGTCTAATAATGACATGGACTTTGTGTCTTTCTTTCTTGCATCTTGACCTCATCTTATTTCTTACATCCTTACTTTAATTCTGGCATTTTTAATATTTCTGTGATTCAAATGCTAGATGTATGCAAACTTGTCCCATTTTCCTACTCAAAACTTGTTCTATTTTCTAATGCTGGAGGGCAACAGGTAAAGCAGCATAGAAAAACAAACACATTCTCATATCCCTGTGGAGAGAGAGTTTTAACATGTTTGAATTAAAGCCACATGTGGTCTCTCTTTCTGCAGGGCCCTGATTTAACCTTTGACATCCTGTTTGCTTTTGAGTGTCACCATAATTTTGACAAACACAAGCATGAATTCCTGAATATGAATTGAATATAGGAATGCCACTGATTCATACTGCATTTTGATGAACTGCACTGCAGTATGAGTTGTAATGGCCACCCTGCTCTAAAATTCAGTGAGCAAGAATTTCCAACTTGTTAAAGCTGGAGAAAAGCAGAAGGTGTTCTGTTGCTGTCGATGTGATTTGACACCATGCACTACGCGTATTGGTCATATTTCAAAAGCCTAGTCTGAAGTATTCGCAAGCTTTGTTATGAAATCACTAGAGTTGAGCACTGTCAAGGGAACGGTCAAGGTCTCCTCTTCTCCACACAGATCAATGAGGCTGCCTCTGCACTCACAGTGCCCTCTCTCCAGCCTCTGCAGTGGAGAAGGGCCTATCCACGCAGGCACGCTGCCTGTGTGATCAGAGGTGGCAGATGGGGTCGGCTGTTGTGTCTGCTGTTGCCTGTGTGTTGCTCAGCTGTTACTAGGCCACGGCATCTGATTTCACAGTGGAAATATCACCTTCTCTTTTCCTGGACTGGGCCAGGCATGGCGGTTTGGCAGGCTGGTGTTGAGTCAGTCGTATGCTCTGCTAGCTGGCAACAGAAATGGTAAATGTTCTTTGTCCTGCATTGATCCTGCGAGATTTTTCACATTAATTTCCGGAGGGGGGAAGCAGCAGCATTGCAACAACAACCATACAAAAAATACTTCTTTTTTCTTTTTGATTTTGATGCATTTTTGTTAAATTGGTCACAGAGATGGGGGCCACATCCAATTTTAGATAAAAGCCACAGTCAAATTCAACCACTGTTGTTATTTTTGGAGATCAGATTATGTTTCCCAAGCAATGAAAATAAATAAACCCTAACACTGATGCACCATTTCAACTCCGGAGACTTTTTATTAAGTGCTCTGTGCAGGTTTATGCATCATCATTGTGCATATAGAGACATGATGCAGCAAACTACAATGCCCCCTTGAACCCTTTAGCTGCCTGGGACAGTCCCCATCAGACCTATAGTCCAGGTATCTCTCTGCAGCCTCCCCAGCTGCCCCGGTGCTGCATGTCACAGAACTGAAGAGAACAGAACACACCCCCTATTTATAGCAGCTCCAGTGTCCAGATAAGGGGGGAAATAAATTTTTCATTAGCGCCGAAAAGGAGAGTGGAGGGTTTGAATTTCAGCAGCCCCCTCTCTCTCTCTTTCTGAGCTCTCTCCTCCCCTTGGGTTGGGAGCAATTTACAGGAAGGCTGAGAACACGGTTCACTGTTTGTTGCAGCTCTGCTTCTCCTGCTGGATTGGACCTGAGGGAGCCCTGTCGGCTGGATCATTGCTCCACTTTTCATTTCAGCCTGCCTCTCTCTCCTCCTTCCCCACCTTCTTGTTTCTGCTTTTTTTTTGTCTGTATCAGCGGTACAGAGCATGAGATGCTCAGTGCTGACTGAGGGCCCTACCTGAGCCGTTACGTAACGGTTACAGTATGCCGTCTGCTCTCTGGGGCCCCTCTGTGAATCTGTGGCTGCTGAGTCACTCGTGGCACAGTGCCTCACTCGGCCTTGGATGCAGTTTTAATTATGGAGCAGATGTCACGGTCTTTGAGGCTTTGATATGAACAGATCACTGCAGGACATAGTTTTTCTAAATATTACATCTGTTTTTGACTCTATTCTATTATGGTGTGGTGCTATTTATTGACAGAAGAGGATAACAGAATAGACAGCTCTTGAAACTTAAAGCTCTTTAAAACAGAGGCTCAGTCATTCATTGCAGACTGCAGTCTATAGAGAACATGTGCTTCTTATGATCTCCAGGAGCCATGCTGGCAGTCATCACAGAAGAACGTCATCACAAAACATTTTACAGATCATGCTTCTGATTTTCCTTTTCTAAATTGTTTAGTTTTAGTTAGTGTTCCTTGTAAAATAATGTCACTGTAGAGTGTATTTATGGTCCCAGGAGGAGGCAGAACAAACAAACATGTCTGTTACTCTGACCTTGGAGCCAGCAGGGAGCCAGCTGCCTCTGATCCCCTGGGCCTCCAGTCAGAGAGGACTGACTGCTTCGTAACATCCATTAATCATGTGTGACTTATCTATCGGGCAATTACTAATTTATTACTAACTGACTAACTGACTTGTGTAATGGAAAATTACATTGTATGTAATGATGTCTCTTTATGTAACAGTGGAAAGTTACTGTCTGTGTGCTCTTCCTCTCATGTAGTGGGAGTGTTGACTTTTACTGGGACACTGTCTGAGTATAACAACTCCTTATCTGTGCAAAACAACTCCTTTTCCCACAGTCCCTGTTGTAGATTTCTATATAGTCACATTGTAATAATCTCCTGGGGGGCACTCTTCTGCAGACTTTGTGCGACTCTGTATAACCAGTGCCTCTTCTTGCAAGAATAAAATACAACAAAGACATTTCATCTGTTTGGGATCTTGATTTCACCGTTCATTAGGACTCATCTTGGAATATTAATTGAATTTCCATTACACTTGCAGTTTTAACTCTACATTACTTCACATTACTTCCTCAGGGCTCAACAGTAAGGATTCCCCGATTGCCCGGGGCAAGTAAAATGCCACGTCAGGCTAGTAAATCTCTCAACTCACTTGCCCAATCAGGCAACTGGTAAAAAAGAATTAAAAACATTGTTTTTCTCCGGAGCTGATGATGGAAGTAACTAAGGAGTGAGCCATCTCGCTTCCTTCTCATCTGTCGAGAGTTGCAAATGCGCAGTACCGATCGGGCCCTCGCGAGAAAATAAAGCCAAAGTTTATGAGCTGAAGCGTAAGCGAGCATTTCAATTATCCAGGAAACGGGAGTTTAGTTGGGTGGCGTTAGAGGATGTGGGCGAAACTCCAGATTAATTTACTTAAATAAAGATTAAACATGACAGTTAACTTTGGTTTTTATTGTTATTTGATAACCGCTAATAAATAAAACAATTTGTATGTAAGTAGAATTCTTACCCACTTGCCTGACCGGGCAAATGAGTAAAAAGCAAATATTGAACCAAGGTCCATATATTTGTATACATATGCATGTAACTGTATGTAACTGAGCATATCTATGATTGTCTCCACATGGCTCTCAACATGGCGACGGCTTAGCTGGCGGCTTGCAGCTAACGGTGCTAACAGCACAAACTGATGTGCTAAGAGAGCTAACAGTGTTAACTGGGGGGGTAACCGGACGTTGGGCGTTACACTTCCGTGGCGACACTGTGAGTCTTGACGGCGTTATCAACGGTAACCGCCATATGAGCACAGTGCACAGCGGTGGCGATTAGCTAGCTAGTGCGGCACACACACAGGGACTCACATGCACTAGCATGCACGCTCAGCCAGACCGGCTACATAAACAAAGCACAGAGAATCTTGGATTACAACACGCACAGATTCACACACATTCTCTGTTCAAGTAGACATTACTCCTCTATATCTTTACATAGCAAATAGCTGTTTGCTGCTATATTAATGCTCTGAATTTCAAATTTAACGCCTTTAAGGTGTACACTTAGTAAGTGCACACTGTATGTGGGCAGCTAGTTAGCTAAGTAGAGATGGGCATTTGCGTAGGCCCCCAGGATTAGACTAACATGCCAGTGATGAAAGTCACACTACTGGTAAGCAGCTCTTTCTCTGTGTCGTCTATAGGGGGGGAATGCAAAGCCCCTATAGCATCTGCAGAATGAGGGAGAGCCATTGCCCCACCAGGGCCTCTCACTCATTCCCGGCTGCCTTTCTGCGTGGTCGATACAGCCTGTAGCATAGCTGAGAAAGCTTCATACCACACACACTCTCTGGGGAGAAATCTTCGGGCTAATTACACAGCCAAATGCAACACCACAAGTCAGAAAGTAGGCTAAACGTTTGCAGCGAAAGCTATTTGCTTCTACATGAGTCTCTATAATATTCATACACTCTTTGTTCACGTTGTGCAGTGATTGATTTGAACACTCTCATTAGGACTCTCAGGGCCCTTTGTTGCTGCACAAGAGACAAGAGTCTGTTCAGTGTCTCATTCAGTCTGCTCTGTATCTATCACTGTGTTGCATGCCCGCAATGATGATGTAATCCCCCAAAAAGAGGGTAATGACAGGTCTTGCTGCACTGATCGAATGCAGGCGTGATGATCTAAACAGCCAGAAACTTGCATGCTCCGTTTTGGTGTTTTCTCTTTATATCCACTAAAAAATCTGGCTAGAGAGAGTTTATTTTGCCTGTTTCAAGCCATGGCATAGTTCATATGTTTTTATATTTCTTGAAGTGATTCAGATGTTGAGCTGCAGCCTCTCATTGTCCCTTACTGTTTATTAATTTGTCTGCTTTGTATGTTTAATTACAGACATACTCTGGCCTGTTCTGTGTGGTTATCAACCCCTACAAGAACCTGCCCATCTATTCAGAGAACATCATTGAGATGTACAGAGGGAAGAAGAGGCACGAGATGCCTCCACACATCTATGCCATCTCTGAGTCAGCATACCGCTGCATGCTTCAAGGTAGGGCAGACAGTTGTTTTCCTCTACTGACCTTTTATCTTGCCTTTATAAAGCTCCTCACTATTATTATTGGTCTCCATTGACAGGTTTATAAAAAAAATGTGTCATGATGATCGTGCATAGTGTGAATTATAGTGTTTCACAATGCTACTTAATGGAATTGTCATCATCTCCAGGGAGATACAAGCATATCTTGACTGGTATCGTTGGGAGCAGTTAAGTCGGAAACTGAGGCGGGTTGTGTGCTCATTTGGCAGGGAGTTTAGCTCACTTGCAGGCAGCATGGGGTTTGGCTGCATAGCCCAGGAGATTAGTGTGTGAAGAAAGTGTGTAAAGTGTGTGAAAGGTCACAAGGTCAGATAGGATGTGTGACGTCATTGATTAAGTCTGAGAGGTGTGCTGTCATTGAAAGGGGGTCAAGTAGAAGACTCACTATCTGGCAGGTTTTCCAGCGGTGTCATTTGGTTAATTGGTAATTGCATTGTAATATGAGGCCGTTCAGCACCATTCATCAAACACTGGGCAAAGGATTTAGGATCGGAGTGTTGAGTTGCATTGTTCATACTAAACTTGTTTTCAATATTATTGGCGAGTGGTATGCTATGCTTATGTAACATCCTGGCTCTATCTTCTGTTATTTTCTCCAAACCATGAACTTGTTTCTTTTTTTGAACCACTGTAACTTTTTCCGAGCGCACAAGTTCAATTTCAGACAGTAGTTCAATTCATAGTGATGTCATTATTTAAGAAGGATAGAGCATTATACAACATTATAATGCTGATATACTCTTAAAAGCTTTGTTCAATCAAATGACAGCCACTGAAATATTTGACAGCTAAACTAAAAGGAACACTTTTCCTTGTGCAATTTGTTATAATTTATTGATCTATATTTGGTTTCTATTAGGGATGCCACGGTAAAAAACAAAATTATAACAATATATCCCAGGTACTTCAACATACATCCCTTCAGTACCTTTTGCATATTGGTTTTTGTTAGGACGTTAAACAGGTCATAATTCCCTATCTATTATCTATTTTATATTGCTGAAAAACAACTGTATTTATTCAAGTTTCTCACCAAAAACTACATTTTACAAGATTACCTATGGTAGCTGCGGTACTGTAGAAAAACGAGTACTGTCACGTTTTCAGAATTCTGGCATCAACTTGGTACAGAGGTATCGGTTTTCGAGACATCCCTTTTTTCTACAGTATATCAGCACATACTGCCAGCAGAGATGGACCACAGTCTCTCTCTGTGCTCCAGATAAGAGTTCAGTGCTGCGAGTGGCGAGGGTGAGATCTATAAGCTCCTAATAGCGTGGGTAGCGAGGGTCGTCTGTGAGAGCCGATGCACCGTTACAAAGGGAAGAGACTGAGAGAAGCAAACCAAAAGAGAGAGGAGTCTGACAGATGAGCAGGCAAAGAGAGAAAGCAGGTTCAACCTTTGTCAGTCTTCAGTTTGGCATTACCTGGTCCTGCTGCACGGAATATGTAGAGTTGTCTTCATCCTACACACACACTGCTAAGCCGGTCCATGCCCTACAGCTGTTGCATACTATACCATTTATATCATAAGCCCATGTCAAGTCATCCACCCTGATGAAGGCAAGATAGCCCAAAACGTTTAGGAGAACAAAGTATAGAAGAAGGTTTGTGCAGCTTGTTTTGATGGACTTGTATTGAAGCTTACACTAGTCTGCACCTCGCTGTGTGTGCATTATCAAGATTTGAACATGTTTACAAAGTAAAGACCCACAAGAAGCAGGACTATGAGTGACCTACTTTGGGTCTGACTAATTGTGTTTGAATCTCTGATGTAGAAGAACCGCTGTGATAAGCAGAACCTTTATCACAGTCTATCAGTGTTTAGACAGCCTCAGTCTCTCTGCTGTGTGCCAGCACTGTCAAACCGTGAAACAACAGCTTTACTTTCTAAAGGATTTGATTCTTTAAATAGCGCGTTTGCCAATGTTTCCCTTGGCTTTTATTTTTTTATTTGTCCCGACATAATTCAGCCTTGATGTGACATTGTACTGATTGTCTGGTTGACCGCCGCAGCTGCAGCTGTACAGCTCCATCTGACTGATGTGCTGGAGGGTGGCTCCCTGTCATTACAAGCTCTCAGGCTGTTTTCTGTGCTCTGGTCTCAGCAGGCTGGGTCTCTTCAACACAGCTGAGACTTTGACTGGAGCCCTGGGCCGAGCGGGGCCAAAACGTGGACCACATCAATGTCACATATAGTGCATCGATTTTCAAAGTTTGGTTCAGGACCTCAAAGTGTGTCTCATCTGAAGATAAGAGCCCCAACGTTCTGGGACACTATATATTCGTTAAGTATTATATGGGGCTGAAGCCTTCTTAAAGGGACAGTTAGGATTTTTTGAAGTGGGGTTGTATGAGGTACTTATACAGAGTTAGCGTATTATCTTTACAATAGATGGCTGTCGGCACGCCCCCAGTTTGGAGAAACAGACAGGAGTAGGGGCACGGGAGTTATTGTATAACTTTGTTGAATCTGAATTAACCCTTTAAAACACCAAAGTCACACAATAACACAAACAAGCAAGGTAAAATTACTGTTTTTATCAATGGAATCTGGTGGCTTTGAAGACAGTGATATAATGGCTTCAGTCCCCTGTCGGAAAGGGCTGTCTGGTGACAACGTAAAGCGGTTAAAATATTCTAAATACAGCGTATATTAAAAACTGATATTGCTTTTTTTTAAGTGGGCCTTTCTTTTAGGTGGCTAAAATATGTTTTGCTGCCGGCCCCGTCCACTGCAGTACATTGTATTATTTCTGTGCGGTAACTCCTGTCTGTTTCTCCAAGCTGAGGACGTGCCAACCACCATCTACTGTAGGTAATACACTGACTATGGATAAGTACTGAACTATCCCTTTAAGTCACTCATTTTCCCTTGAATCATTTATTTGTATCTCTTTTGTTGCACTTACGATATAAATATAGCTTTACTAAGAACCTCAAACACACAAAGAATCGCACACACACTCCTCCCAGCCTATTATCACCATGCAAGATGTTTGTCTGGATATGGGACACCTCTCTCTCTCTCTCTCTCTCTCTCTCTCTCTCTCTCTCTCTCTCTCTCTCTCTCTCTCTCTCTCTCTCTCTCTCTCTTATGCCACCATTCTTCTCCCTGACCCCCTTTTTCCCCGCCGGCGGTGTTCAATCTTTCGGACCGCTGTCCCTCATCACAAGGGGCCGGGGCAGAGCAGCCAGTGGAATGAGGTCATCACTGTCCCAGGCTTTCCATACCATGCTGTGCTAAATTCTACAAGCTGAGTCACCGTCAAGTTGTCACAGTCGTCCGAGGAGCCCATTACCCCGAGCAGGGGTGCGTCACCATGGATACCTGTGTGTGTATGTGTGTGCGACCAAAATAACCTCCCCCTGGGATCTCAAATAGAGGTGTCACTTGGTGAGTGACAGTATTTTAGGCGGCAGCAATGAGGGACTTTTGTGTGCATTATTGACTGAATCTCCTTCAGTCTGTTTAGTGTGGCTAATGTCCTGTTCAGGATGAGAAAAGCTGCACTCTCCAAAGCTATTGCGAACTATTTAGGATCTCCTACCGTATTATAATTGCTTTCTTTCTTCGCTCAGTGACTAGAGCAGCTGGCCTCTCTCATTTCCACCCTTTTCTTTGCTTTACTTTACTAGTTTGTTCAGTCTTCTCCTTTCTCTTTTTCTTTCTTTCAACCAGAATGTTCTGGCTTGGAAGAAGGGGAAAATTCCCCGATCCTTGAAGGCATTTTG
This sequence comes from Adelosebastes latens, assembly GCA_916700685.1. Classification (NCBI taxonomy): domain Eukaryota; kingdom Metazoa; phylum Chordata; class Actinopteri; order Perciformes; family Sebastidae; genus Adelosebastes; species Adelosebastes latens. The sequence goes on from CAKAKR010061795.1 coordinate 26,252, forward strand.
GTCGCCTTTCACTTAAAAATACAGTGATCAGTTTGCTTTGTTCCTTCCTTCTCCTCCTTTGATCAGGAAACACAGGAGGACAAGTGTGTGGAATGTCCCACCTTCTCATCACTCCTCCACGTCGGGATGCAGCCAGCGTTGCCATGGTTAAGCCTCTGTTTAACTGACAACAGTGTGTGTCCCCATTTTCTCTTATTTCACCCCTCAACTAGCCAGACCACAAGGCTTAGTTTCTGGCAGATTTCCAGATTCCCTGCGTCGGTGTGGAGGCATTTGTGTTTGTGTGTTTAGCAGTTTTCATTCATTTTTTCCCCCTCTTATGTCATCAGTTAGTTGTCTGTTTCTCAGGAAGAAGGATTAGGCAGACTTAGAGTCGGGTGGCACTGTACAGTAAAGTAGTGTTACTGTATCTGAGCTTACTCAAGAAACCACAGGGCCTCAACAGGACATTATTTTCTGAGGTGAATGCCACAGATAGCTCTGCACATACCACATCCACTGTATAGCAGCAGACCTCTCTTCAAAACCATCAAACATGTTCAACAGTATGCATGCATGCATGTGTGTGCACTTTTCCAACAGGCAAAGCAACATTTAATTGAGAGAATTTGGTTTGCAGCTTGGCAAAGATAGATTGGAAATGCACATTACAGTGGGATTTCTTTAGATTAGTGCCAGTCTTGCAACTCCACCCCATGGTCAAGATTATGGAGCAACACAGATGGCACTGTTGGCACAACGTGTTCGGAAATGTCTGAATAAATAGAACGCAAAACCACCAAATTCCTACAGATGTGTGTGAATAGCAATGATTTTCTGACACTCACTGCTGAGAAAGATGGGTGTTAGTCCACATTCACGCACAGCTTGCACACATTTGGTCACACTGAAAACATGAACTACTGTTTGTTTCAGGTGTGAAGCATAAAACTGAGCTCTCACCAACATGTTCATGTTGCGGCATTGCTTATTTGTGCTTAATAGCTCATTTACACCTGGCATCAACTAGGGCTGTCGTGCGGTGATAATGATTGGCTCAACAGCGCGATGTGCGTTATTATTTTTTTTTGCAAATTACTTAATTTATCCTGATTTTAGTGCTATATAAATAAGCTTTATTGTTAGGCTATTATTGGGTATACTGTTGCTTTTTAAATAGCAAAGCTAAGCTACTAATTAATACTTGTTTATTGTTAAATGCAGAGCACAGAAGGGCAATGAGGCGCAGCGTTTTTTCAGCTGAGACACTTTGGTTGCGTCTGGTTGCTATGATACGTAATATCCGCAAAAATGTCGGCACAAGGTGGAGTACTTGCTCTGGATAAAGGGAAGGCTGAAGCACGTAGGGAGAGTGGACAGACCCGCCGGTCTACGTGTATTAATTTGTCCTCCATTGTTGTTGTTCAGCACTTGTAGCCTACATGTAGGATATGACGGTTGGTCTTTGTGGTATTTGTCCCACTTCTCCTCCATTGTGATCGAACGGCTGGATGAAAAAGTGACAGGTACGAGCGCAGCGTTTTACCCCAGATATAAATGCATGAATGCAATGTGTACAGTTTGACCACAAAAAAAATGCCAGGTGAAAATGGGGCAAAATAGTGTGTTTATGATCAGGAAGAGGAGCCACATTTGATTGCTGCAGTGTATATTGTTATACTTAAACACATATACACAGTTAAACATTTTGTGCTGACAAACTTATGGGGTGGAAATTGGATTTGCTCCCACAGTAACTAACAAGGTCCTTCGCCTGGTGTGGACATCATTAAACGAGACCTGTAGGTGCAGTAAATATGCGTCTATTTCCTTGCTGTGCAATATTCGACTGCAGTCATTTTGGCATTCATTTAACTCTAATAACTAATACACTCTTTGTTGTAGAGACAAAGGCAATCCTGCATTGTTGGGATCTATTTCTAGGGTTGCCCAGACACACCAACCCCACATCAAAGAACTAGTGACAACGAAAGCGGACCTATGAGTCACCTCACGTCACCTTTGTCTTGGCCAAAATGTTGCACTCGAACACACCGCAAAGACTACAGCCGACGGCCAGTTAGCACGTACGTTCTTCGCCTGCGTGAGATGAAATAACTCTCCCTACCAGTCGGTAGCGGTAGTCTGTGTTTGTCTTTCAAAAAGGGAAACCAGAAGACCGAGGACTGCTGATATACAAGCTGTTGTTACGATACATACATGAAACAAAGCAGTGTTTGACGACCATTTTCACACCACTCTCACTCACCACTTAGCTTCATTCCAGATGGCCATGTCGCTGTGAGAATATCCGTGTATTTGAATGATCAGATGAGATGAAGATGAAAAACGAGAAGAGCCTTCTGTGTTTTTCCTCTTGAATTTCCTCGTTGGCTTGCTTTCCTCACTTCCGTTTCTCTTCTCGTGCACTGATTCGTTTAAGCTGAACAACCAATCAGAGTGATTTCTTTCACCGACAGGCGGCGCCACTGATTCAACATGCTGAAACGGCTGAAAAAACTCTGACACGACTAGAGCCGACGGTGCACGACATACCAAAAAAACTAGGCCGACAGACGCTCGGGGTCTATAGTCGATTAGTCAACTAATTGGTTGTTTTGGTCTTAGTCGGCTAAGATTTCTTGAGTCCATTTGTCATATTTTATGCATATGTTTATACTGAGTGACTTACTGTATGTCTAAGAAACTTATAAGCACATCTCTGGTAAACAAAATTTAAAGTGTTGCTTTCGTTTGATTTTTTGTGGAGAAACTCTGTTTTACAGATCTGTCGATTAAATCAACTAATCAATTAGTCAACAAAATCGTACAAGTGTTAGTCGGCTAAGAATTTCTTTGGTTGAGGACAGCTCTAGCTATGTCACTAACCTTATTTTCTTTAGAAGAGATGAGCATTGTCAGACAGACTATGGGACCCATTGGTAAAGTGTGTCACAGAGCAGACAAATGTATCCACAGCACAAGTAGAGTTTAATTTACCAGAATCTTATTAAAAACATAACCTCAAATAGCATAAGCAGCCCTGCAGAAAGAGTTATGTTCTATATATTGTTTCCAGTAACAATCCTAAGTCCTGCCTCATATGAACTACAGATATTAAATGTCTCTTATCCAGCAGAGCAAGAAGGGGATATAGGAGGTAACACAACAGTCAGAGAAGTGGAAAATGTCTTGGAACACAGAGACGAGAGGGAGGGCCATGCTGGGAGAAACGGGGGAGAAAAGAGGGAATGTTGAAGGCCTTAATATTGAAGGGGATAGTGGGGGGAAAAGGGCAACGCTTGGATAAAAGAGGGGAGACCCCTACAGACACGATCAACAGGATTGGTAGTGGAGATTTAAGAATAAAGAAGAGGGAGTAGTGAGGAAAGGAGGCAAAGGAGACTGAAAAGCAGAGGGAGTCAGGCAAAAAGCAAGAGGGGGCAGAAGGGACAGAGTTATGGGGGGAAACATAGCAGAGGGTACAGGGGGGAAAGGCAGAGGGGGCGGCCAGCATTGTGCCTCACAATGGGGGCTTTGTGCAGTCTGGAGGGGGCTGGGACCAGGGTGTGTGTGTGTGTGTGTGTGTGTGTGCGTGTCTGTGTGTGTGTGTGTGGGGTGCAGACGAGGAGTCCTGGAGCTGCAGAGCTCTTCCCTGGGAAAGGAGGCCTCTTGTTGGGGCAGTGAGGGTTGTAGAGGAGGGCTGGTGAAGGGCACACCCAGGGCCTGAGTGACAAGACAGGTGTGGAGGGTCAATGGGAGTAAAATGTGTGTGTGTATGTGTGTGTGTGTCAGAGACTTTTTCCTGGGCTTCAGAAGGACTGTGTCCTGGCTACAAGTTCAAGAGACGACTTTCAGACAAATGGGGAATCCTGTTTAAACAACAAGTTTGTATGAGTGTACTGCAAACACACTCTGTCTTACACACAAATACACAAGGGCAGATGCGTCTTTAACGGCAGACAGATGTGGAGTTCATACAGGATAAAGTCATATTTCTGTTTGGGGGGTCATACATCAGCTCTGATTTATAGTTACGTTCCTCCCCACATGTTCGCACAGACATTTTTCCTAACCTGGACAGGCCGGTGATTGGGAAAGCTGTTGTGTGTCAGTAGTCATGCATATGTATGTGACTGTTTTATGGAAAGAATCTTGGCCTTTTAAAATGTATCCTCAGTTGACACATTTTTTAGATATTACACATTGATGGATTTCAGAGACTTGGCTGAAATCACAGAATAAGAATGAATGTTAAGAAGACTAAATCTGTTTCACCTACCTATTTTGCATAGAGTATTGCATTTATTTCAAGACATAAAGGTGACACTTCTGAGTATCCAGTGTGTGTTTACCAGCCGCGTTTACCACGCAAAACGTGGTCCTGGAGACACCTACTGTAGCAGGAACTACCACAAATAAGGCTTGGAGGTGTTTATATTTCTATGAACAGATTGTGTCACTGCGATAGCATCAAATTTTTTACCAAATACTTTGATACTGATTATTGCAACGATATCGTAGGGTTGACCATTGGTGCTTTTACAAAATATTTACACAGTGCGATTTTTGATGTATAATCATCAGTAATGTGGATATAATGACGATGTGGATAAAGCCAAATAATAGAACAGCTAGAACAGTCTGGTAAGTTCAGAAAATGACTTCACTTTACTGTAATGCAGCCTTTAACACCAGGAAAAGACAACACTTATGCCATATTACCATATCCAAACTCTAAGACGGTATCTACTCTCATACCACAATAGCAATATTATATTGATATTTTGCCCAGCCCTGGTCTCTAGTTACACATGTGTAGTCAATAGTCAACGCTCTTAGCTGCCATGAAGCCAGGTTCTGACTTGTAGTGGTAGCTGTGTGTCTGTGTGAGTGTCGGAGACAGTCCTATAACTGAGAGAGGTTGTGATGAGATGATTTAAGGTAGAGCCTCTGTCGTGTCATGTATTGCCCTCGTTCTTGGACAGTGTTGTCATGAGAGACACATAACATCGATGCCAGAGGCCTCAGCACGTCAGATAGGGTTACCTGACTGATGCTGTCACTGCCCTCTCACTGACACCCGTAACGTTCCAACCCACTGAAGGCAGGGGGGGGGGGGAAGCAGCCAGCTGCACAGCTGTGCATCGTACTGAGTGGTTGCTTGATCTACACTGTTTAATGAGCTACTGATGACATGTGTGTATTTATTAATCTGTAAAGTGAACACATTCACAAAAGTCTGGCGCTTATCCCAGACTGCAAATCATATCACTTTTTTATTCTCACAGCAACTTGACTTTGTTTCACCTCTACTTGTTGCTGCCACAGTGACCTAGTTTCACTTGTATTAGTCGTAAACGCTCTCGTAACTTTTTATCCCTTTTCCGATTCATCCATTTAGTGTATTATTTTATATTCTTTCACTGATTCATACACAGTCTCACACAGATACAGTTTCCACTCTGTGACTGAAACCCTTCTCCCCCTTGTGTGTCTGGATTCCTGTGGGGCTGCAGAGCTTAGCGCCGCGATATTAGAGGTGCCAGCATAAACAACACACAGGCATACACCCGAAAAACAGCCTTGTCCTGTTGGATTATGGCAGGCCTAGCCATCACAAAGAACCACTGTGGACCAAACAAGCCACCCGATGGCCTGCCATCTGCAATCGATTACATTGCCAAATACGTTCCGCCGTATCTCCCGCAACTGCTTTCTTTCCCCTTTCATTGGCCGAAAGGCAACACCCAACAGCACAAGGCTAATTTTACACTCTGTTGTGCAGCACTCTGTTAGTATAAACAAAACTGTGCATGTGTAAGACTTGTAGTGCACACTGCAGTGCAAGATATCCACTGTCTTGTACATATTTAGGTGATAACACCCGGCCTGAGAAGTGTGTGAAATCTATCATTGACCGTTCAGCAGTAGTAGTGATAATGTGTATTGTATTTCCATGGTAATCCTTGTTGATAGTGCCAGGCATGGAAAATGGATGGACACGATGAGGTGGGACAGCAGCAGGCGTGATATATTTTGGAAAACTCTTCCAACAGGAGGAGATCATATATTTTGTATAAAAAGTTGATGACATTTGTGCACAAATCCTCGTCCTCCTTACAAACTGAATGAACTAAGACGGACAACAGAAAAAGTAGTAGCATTTACCAGCAACAAAACAAAAATAAAAAAAATAATTAAAGATGCTCTATACGATATCCATAGCATCGAACAACTATTTGCAATGTAAATATTAGATATAGTGGAGTCATGTCTACCAGAGCATTGAATGAAGTTGTGCATGTGAGCTTGCCCCAATGGCTAGCTCACGGCCGTCGCTTTGCACTGCTCTCATACAGTGGTTACAGCTGCTAACACCGTCCCGACCGACCGACGGCGCTGTCACGAGTGTTGCTGTTAGTTTTCACTGTTAGAATAGACTGTATATAACAAGTGTGTCACCCATTCATTTGTGGACTGCTGTTTTGAAGCTTTGAGTTCCGCATTTTTGT
>CAKAKR010061796.1:0-30046 GCA_916700685.1 Adelosebastes latens
ACACACACACACACACACACACACACACACACTCATGCCATTCGTTTGGACTGACATGACATGGACGTCGCCGGGGTTGACACTAAAAGGGGACAGAGCTCAGCTCCTATCGTCACGGTAACAGGCTGATGGGGAGACAGACAAGCTCCAGCCGCCACACCTGATCATGTAGCAGGACCGGAGTTTCCCTGAAACAATCAGGAGCCGCGCACCAAACATTCGCTTTCTCTCACTGTCATACACACATACTGACACACATAGTGTGATGGGCCAACAAGGACTTCCCAACATGTGTCTTTGTTTGTGTGTGTGTGTGTGTGTGTGTGTGTTTTTCCAGTGTCATCTGACGGCCATATTCAGCCATTTCTGAGGTTGGATAAAATGTTGCAAGTAGTCATGAATTCTGGCACACAATAAAGCGCACACATACATAAATGCAGGCAGGGAGGCAAGTTGTAAAGGGGGTGAAGAACTCTTAACTTAAAACTCCCCCAAACAGGGGTATTTTTCGCCATGATAAGTCTGGATATTATATTCATTGAGCACTGAAGGGTGCTGTGAACACACCAAGCACACTGGCTTCCCTTTTACCTCTGTGAAGAAATAGGAACTGGACCATTTTTCTTGGAAAACCCAACACTCTGCGTCCACTTTTCCCCTTTTTCACTCCCACTCTACATGAACAGTATGCTTGACAGTGTTGTGTCACGTAGCCTGTATGTAAGCACGTGGGATCTATAGAAGCGTATCCAGCATACGGCCTGCTTGCAGCGTGGCCACCACTGGACAAATAGGAATAGCAGTGCATTTTATTGAAAAATTGGAATTAATGACTTCTCTGCAATTGTCACACTTTGCAAAGTTGTAGGCCGAGTTGGACCCTTTGGCGGACCGGTTCTGGCCCTCGGGTCGTATGTTTGACACCCTCGTGTTAACGTGTTTCCTGAGGTCTGGTGTTAAGCTTATATCGCAGCCTGAAAGTGGCTGTTATGCATTTATCTAATTTTGTTTGTGCAGTAGTTTCTCCTGCTCTCCTCTCATTCTGGAGTGCGTCCAGGTTATGCACAGTTCCCATCACCAGGCAAGCTTGAACGCTGACATGCCTGTTTTTTATGAGAGCAATGTGAGCAAAATCCAATTTTTTTGCATCCAGATACAGTATGTCATTTAATGCATCCGTGTATGATAAAAAACTGCATCAAGACGGCAACTATGACCGTAAGCCGAGTGTAGACTTCACAGACATGTTTATTTTTAGTTGTTGACATATTTATATTTATAGTTTTATGCAGTTGACACTCTAATTGTTGGGATATTGATACACTTAAGTATTGTTTGTACAATTAGCTTCTATAATTATGAAATATAATGTAGCTGGCTGCTGATCAGCACTATTTTTAATTCAGGGAGGATATAACAGTTTCCTTTTTTTCAACACCCACAACTACTTATTATGTGTTTTACCCACAACAGAACTCGTGAATGCAACATCTTTCTGCAGTCGACGATGATATCTCTGATTTTGGAGCCTCTCACCAGCACATGAATGCACCACAAATCAGCAGAGGGGACTTCAAGGTGAGTCCAAAGTTTCAGCTGCATTATTTTAGAAATGATATGGTAACTTTGACTAGACTATATGTATACCGTATATATATACTATATAAACTGTATATTCACTTTAATGGATTACCTAAGTCACGCAAGTTTCTCTGCAAAATTTGTTTTTATACGACAATAAAAACAAAGGAAAGCAATGGCCAAAAAAGAAAATATACATCCAGAAATCTATATCATATACTTTTGTATATTTTTGCTTTTTTGTTTTCTTTAAAAAAGAAATCTTGAAATGTTCTTTTAGTAATTTAAAAGAAATTCAAAAGTCAATTGAAAAAAACAAAGCAATAATCACTGACACATTACTCTGATGAATTCTGGTGCATTAATAGCAGCTCATTTGTATGTTTTGATATTTTTCAATCCACGTCCTATGTACCTAAGTACCAAGTATTATATTTTTTTTCGACGTTGTTTAAGCTGTGGTGATTATTGTCTTCCTGCATGCCGGAAACACAACTTTTGGGTTCATAGGGACAAAACCTACATGAAACCAGTTTAAATCAGTCTGTTCCTTTAAAATACAGACAAATACTGTATGTGAATATATGATATTTCTTTATGAATACAGGAAAAAATCCAAATATTTGAAAATTGAAAATGACGAGTCTTACATAACACACATACTTACATAAACCCACAGTAAGTATCCCACTGCTGTCCATGACTGGTTATAGGCCTACTTACATGTACATACATACTCAGAGCCTGGTCATTTGGTCACCTCAGCTGATGTTAAAGCAGTAGGCTGTCTAATATTTGTTCTACCTGCCTGTGACTGAATACCTCCCCCCCTCAGCTCCTCCTGGTCCTGCTCCTCCTGCTGTCTGTCACCTCTGAGCTTTAATACAAAGGGACATGTACGATTGACCTGGCACTAAAGCACTAACAGACTGTCTGGGCCCTTTACGGCCAGTAAAGAGAGACGGACTATTAACCTCCATCACCCTGTCCTCCCTCACCCTGACACCCCTGTCATTCTCCCCTGTGTCCCCCCTTCCACTCTGCCATCACTACCTGGAATTAGCCGTGGGTGAGGGGGTGGCGAGAGGGTCGGCTGGGGCGAAAGAGAGGGGTTAAGAGCAGGGTCGCTGGCTTTATGTGACATGTCACCCTGGTGGTTTTATAGGCATGTACAGCAGCAATGATCGCTCTGCCTCAAAGTACTCAGTTATTGGATTGATACCGCCGCTGATACAGGAGTGCAATCATGTTGTAGCTGGTGATACGCGGCGTCTTCAGTGATGAAAACCACAAGCTCACAATATATTGTTTGGACGTGTATAGTGTGTGTGTGTGTGTGTGTGAAATGGTGACGATGGGAGAAAGGGCAGAAGGTTGTTGGGCGGAGACCTGGTCGTCACTGGATGACACTTTTGAGGAATGACACAAAATACCAAATGTGGACTGTCATCATCATCAGCACTACAAAGACCTGCAGAACATCTAATTCTGGTAGTGCCTAGTTCACACTACATGACTTTAGGACTTGATTATCTGCTCCCCGACAAAAGCGCCTGATCAGAGGCACTGATTATTATATTTATTTATCTTCTCGGATGTTGCAAAGAGCTCAAAGATTTCTTTTACGAGGTTTCATAGTCAAGACTGCAATTGACTCTTGCCCAGCCCCTCCCCCGCTGCTACTACATCAAGCCGTCAGAGCTACATGGAGCACACTGTCACTAACTGCACTCCCTGAATAAATATTGTCTAATTTTTGGAAAGCGATAACGCGCGAAACCCTCACAGGTACTGCATTTAGCATAAAAAAATAAGCTCAAATCATAACATGGCAAACTGCAGCCCAACAGGCAACAACAGCTGTCAGTGTGTCAGTGTGCTGACTTGACTATGACTTGCCCCAAATCGCATGTGATTATCATAAAGTGGGCATGTCTGTAAAGGGGAGACTCTTGGGTACCCATAGAACCCATTTTCATTCACGTATCTTGAGAGCTTGGAGCGTTATTTAGCCTCCTGTGCGACAACTAATATGACATGGTTGGTACCAGTGGATTCCTTAGGTTTTTTAGTTTTATATGATGCCAGTATCTTCACTCCAGCTTTAAAACTGAGCCTGCTACAACTTAACATTTTGACAGCCCTAATAGAAATGTAATGTTTTAGAAGCATATATCTCCTTACAATCTCCCAAGGTAACGAGTATCACTATTACACTTGCCCCAGGTGCAACGGTTAACTATGACTAGCTCGAAATCCATCCACAAAACCAGCCTGAAAATGAAGAAATTCTGAAACGATTGCATGAGAGTCTATGGAGCAGAGCCGGATAGTTGTCGGACCCTGGTCAGAGCTGTCTGATGCTGCGCTATGATTGGCCAATTGGACCCAATGTCATAAATAGTTATGAATGTGTAGAAATGAGACTGCCCTCCCAAGAAAAATCCACAGAATCACTCGTTTCAGCAAGTACCCCAAAACAACATGCCTTTGAGTGACAGAGGCCTCTAGCAGTCGTAGTCTGGTGGCATTATTATAGAGAGACAAAGCCCTGTCTCCAACCGTGAGTCAGAGATGTTGTTTTTTTGCATGTTTCTCCACTAATTTATTCAGGTTTTTCCTTTTAACGTGTCATTTGTGTGTATGAGCAGGATGGTGAATGAGTGAACAAGGGAGTGATTTTGGACATAGAGCCCTATTATTCTTGAGACGAATGATCAAAGTTGTATGTTTATACAGTAATATCTATCACATTTGTTCGCTGTCATCTCATGTCAAACATATATTTGAGACGTGTCACCATGGCTATACTGCCCTCTGTGTTTGACTAACTGCCTCCAGTTGAGGAGAGACAAATGGCTCCTCATTTGGAAGCAGTTCTCAATATGCATCATTTGCTCCGTTCATGAGGCGTTCGCTAAGAGGAACACAGAGAGTACAATCAAGAGGGAAGAGTCACGGAGGCAAACAGGGATCTCAGACAGCAGTGGAGAGTGGCAGAGGAGTCCCCATAAAGCCAAGGTTAATTCCTCTGCCTCTCCATTCATCACTGAGCAGCTGAGAGAGAGGGGGAGTGAGGGGTGAGGGGGGTGATGGACCACTTTCAGTCATATATATGTGTGTGTGTGTGAGGAAAGACAGAGGGGGGTGAAGAGAAATACAGTTGAGAGAGAGACGGGGGGGAGGAGGGTCTGCATCGCCCCATTGTCTCCCCAAGCACCCATAAAGGGCGTAGGAGGCGAGGGATCATAAGCCTCATTTGCCAGGAGTTATGGCTGCCAACAGAAGGCAAGTCGGTGCAGGCAGGCAGGCAGCTAGGCTGGACCAATAACTGCTCGGGATGTAGTCGTCACGGTAACCGGCAGGTACTGATGCCGACGGGGTCAGGAGAGATCCTGGGTGGACAACACAGTGCTGTCAGAGCGCAGTAGAGACATCACTGTCACTGGTGATCAATGGTCAGCAGAGAGAGAAGAGGGCGGAGGGGGGGGGCGGAAGTGGTTAGCCACCCACCGACAGAGACAGGAAGAGTGACAGGTAGATTGTTTTTTACTGAGGAAGTGATGATGACGAGCATGTAAGGAGGTAGATGGGAAAAAGAGGAATTTGGTCAATTTAGGCTGTTTAGTTATTAGAGATGTCAGGATTTTGTCCGTGTTCAGACGGATTCTCTACGTGACGAAACGCAGCCCCCTCATTCATCCCAACACATTCTCATCATAGACTGTATACAGTATAAGGAGTAGATTTAGTCACAGTGACATCACCCACTGGTTTGTAGACTGCCGTTTTGAAGCCTCGAGTTCAGGCATTTTGGCCGTCGTCATCTTGTTGTTTTTGGAACCAAGTGACAGGAGAGGGTGCAGCTATGTACAACTGAAGGCTGAATAAGACATTTATGGGCGACCTAAAAGGTTTTATGCCTTGTGCATCGGTATCACACGTCGACGGCTGTGACAAAACGTCAGTATTTGACGCCCTGGGAATGAGAACGGGCTGTTCATCCAGCTTAAAAGTTGAACCTGGCTCAACTTTTCCACAACACAATGCAACGTCATCCGGCAACGAACAAATGCATGCAAGCTCGCATTCCTTGTACATTACTTCTAATATGAATATTTCTACTGTTGACGGTCATCGATCTGTAATAACGCACTGTATTATAAACCGCTGTGCAGAGTTTTGGTGTCTGATGAAAAAGTCATTAATGTATATACTCGAACTGAACTTACTGGATCTCATTTTTTTACTGAGCAGGCTGTTATCATTCACTGTTTGTACTTGTGCACAGGGAATTTACACACCGGCAGTGTTTTCTTTTTTTCGCACGTCAATATATATTTTTGAACTGTTGTTTTTGTCATGAATACTTTCACTTTTTTTTTTACGCTGCGAAAAAGCAACGTAATTTTTTTTCCGGAACAAGGTTGATTTTCTGAGCTTTTGCACCGTGAATAAAGGCACCAACCAATCAGGTTGTGCAGAACGGGTTGGGTTGCTCCTGTATTTATGAAACAACAACATGTAGTCTCCGAAATTCACACCAAGACGGCAAACTTTATTACTCCTTTACTCCTTTCAACCTTGACAAAGGCAGCGCAGACCAGATCCACTCCTTCCGTTCTTACCTTTCACAATAAAAGCCCTAGACATATAATATTTGCAGGCTCATATTTTGTATTTTCGTGTTGTGTATTCGTCACACCCCTGGTGGGTAAAGGCCTTTGTACTTACGAAAAATAATGTACTTTAATTCGTATATAGCAAACATTATTGTGAGCCAGGACGTGCAAGGTGGCCTCTTAGGAAGTCAGGTGATGTAGTATAAAGAGCGAACAATTTGTTTAGGAAGGGGGTCGGGGTGGATGGACAGGTCAAACAAACACAAGACTTTCACCCAGGAGACCGCTGTTTTTGTCCCGTCTGAAACCAAGTAAATGCTGACTCTTACTTTTGTTATGTAACTTCCGTACTTCACTAACGCCACATACGTACGTTACATAACCAACGCACTTATTTTAACCCAAACCACAATCTATTCCTAAACCTAACCAGATAGTTTTGTTGCCTAAACAGGGGGGCGTGCCAACGGTTCCACTCACCGCCGCAAGCGGGTTATGGCTAGAAAGGATCCGTCTTGTGTAAATATGACGTCATGTTCTCGTTGTAATTTGAGCAACTCTGGAAAAAAACTGTGAAGGGATCAGGAGTCCGAGGAAGTTGGGATGCCCTTCGTTGGGGAGAGAACACTGTTACTGTTGTATTAATGTTGCATGTTGTTTTCTCACTTACTTTTAACTGGTTGTAACAGTCTCAATGTAATACTGATGCTGCCTGTATATGACCTACATAAGTAAACAAGACCCTCAGCAAGAACATTGGCTATAATATTCTTGCCTGATTTCGGTGAAATCAGACAAAATCATGCAGGTTCACTGGAAACTCCTTCAGCTCACCATTCAATAGGAACCAGTAAGTTTGGGACTGAGAGCCACAGACAGTAGGGAATTGAGGATGTTTTGAGAGATGGACTAATACATATGGTTTTGGTCTTTTCATGGGATTTGTTGATAATAAGAAACATATAGAATAACACCAGACTTATCCTTTAACACAGCTGAATCGTACTGAATCAGCTTTAAATTAGTGCCTCAGAACTGATTGTGTGTTGCTTTTGTATCAAATCGTGATATCGTCATCCAGAGGGACAAATACACTCCTCCTATTAGTTATCCATCTCATTGTTCCTGCAGACATTTCTTGTGCCAGGCAGGTGGATGTTATTAAAACCATGCTATGCTCATTTTGCTCGCTCTCTCTCTCCCCTCCTTCCTTTCTTTCCGTCTCTCCCTCTCTCTGTATGTCTCATAGGGTCATTTGCCTGTTCAAGATGAGATTGTAAGCTATAATGGAGGAGGTGTGGAGTGCTGAGACAAGGAGAAATGGCCCGCCGTGCAGATAGGAGATTTGATGGTTAGTCGATAGCTCTTCTCCTTCGTCAGAGAGAGGAGGAGAGCATGGAGATGGGCACGCATGGACCTTGATATTATATAGGAAATGCATTATTTTTGAAGATTACCTGAAACGGTCTCAGAAAATCATTTTAGCATGAACTAACCTTGAACATTCCCATACTTATGTAAATGATCTCCATCAGTGGTAATCAATGGATGGAATAGCCTTGAGGGTCTTAAATGTTACTGAGAACATTTTCGATTTAAACGACATTTCGTTGTCAAGTTGGTTGTAATGGCCTTGTAAGACAAGACGAGGGGTCACATTGCTTCTGAACCTTTTTTTTTTCCTTTCATAATGATAATTTCAAAAGGGTTCGTACAATTGAATATGTCTTCTTTATGTAATACTTGAGTACGTAGCCTGTTACTCATTCTTCTTGCAGTCGATCAGTTTGATCCTGGAGTGGAGAGCAAAAAGGTTCTTTGTCCCATTGCTGCAGATACTCAGAGTGGTAAAGGTTCATGTTAAAGCTGTCAATCCATCTGTAGTATGGACCAAACAACCAGACACTGCCATCAACATGAAGCCATGGATCCCTTGTGAAACTTAGCACAGACCTTTGACACATTTGTAAACATTGCAAACTCAGTTATTGGTGAGCTACAGTCTGGATTTACAATAGTTCACCCTAAAGTACAACAATTCTGCACCCTTTCTAAAATTATTTGGTTTTCAGCTTTGGGCTACCTCTGGTTCTGAAAAGTGAAGCCAATGCTGAAGTGCCTTAAACTTGCATTCTTTCTAACAGCCAGCAGGGGGCGACTCCTCTGGTTGCAAAAAGAAGTCTGATTTTATAGAAGTCTATGAGAAAATGAGCCTACTTCTCACTTGATTTATTACCTCAGTAAACATTGTAAACACAAGTTTATGGTCTGAATCGCTAGTTTCAAGTCTTCTTCAATACAGCATGATGTTCATTTAGTAAATTATGGTCCCATTTAGAGTCAAATAGACTAGAAAGCAAGATGGTGACAGCCAAAATGCAGAACTCGAGGCTTCAAAACGTCAGTCCACAAACCAATGGAAGACATCATGGTGACTACGTCCACTTCTTATATACAGTCCATGGTTAAAATGTTAAGTGTTTTGAAAGTCAAAATCAACCATCTGAAGATTTGATATGTCCAACTTAATGAATATCATGTAAAGGAGTAGGGCAAACAACAACAAGCAACAACGTGCCTGAGCATTATTGTAAGGCAATGAATAGGAATGAGAAAATCTCTCCAGATCGCAAAACAAAGACAATAATGGAGAAAAATGTGAGAATTTGTTTTGCCTGATGAACATCTGCGGTTGAAAACATTTGGATACTGAACATTTTTAGCCTCGCTAAATTTTGGTAAACCAACCTCTGAACTTATCCAATGTCGGTACAAGTTAGTGACTTCCTTTCAAAAGCCGCAGCCGGAGAGATGAAAGATTCTCGTGAGCTGTCGGTCCACATCTGGACTGTACTGTCATGTTGTGAGCTTTACCTTATGTCCATCCTGATAAGCCTGCTGTCTGAGTGCAAGAAGGACATAGTGACATGAAACACCTGAGGGACGAGCTCGTCATCAACACTGACAGGAAGCATGAATGACACCTGACACACGGCTGAACTCAAGAGTGCTGTCTGCTGCCTGAAAGGACTCTGATTGACCAGACCTGACACAAACACAAGTGAACACACGCATACACACACCCACACATAGAGGCATGATAACACAGCCAAGGGCAAAGGGTACATGTGGCTCAATAACACGATTGCACAGCTGCACGGAGCTCAATCTCATCCATGATTGCCATTTTTTGTCGCTACATAGCTAGCCAGCTAGGAAGATGACGTTTTGATTGGTCAATGGTTTCTTCAACAACCGGAAATAGCTGTCAATGAGCACAACACCTGATTTATTTGTGCCGCTGAATAAATTGGAGTTGTGGGAGGTGATTCAGATGTTTGGCAGCTGGATAGTTTTAAAATTGCAATGTGTAAGATATGGCCAGAATTTTATTTTAAAACATTCAAAAACTGCACTAACATTATCAACAGAATGTGAAGAGGTTACAGTGTTGACGCTATGTCAAAGACGTCTATGTATTGTGTTGCAGAGATATCTTATGAGAGGACGACAAAGTACAGCTGCCAGTAATACATCCATGGTCCGTGTACGTTTTTTTATTGGATTTTTTTGTTTATTGGATTAAATCCAAAGTAGCAGAAACAAGAAAACGATTCACACTGTTCGCCAGGAGTAGAGCGTGCGGCAGCTTTGGGAGATGGACCCCAAGTTAGCAGTTGGCACAAATTCAGCCAGTGCAAATCCCAGCACAGGGGATCTGATCCCAGGGGACTGCCCTGACTCCCAGCTGGATGAGCAAAATTTCTGTTGCTGCCATTACACAGGTTGGACCCAGCGCTCCACCACTGCTGTAACTCCCAACGCTGGGGTTTGTGTTGGCTGAAATGGAGTTGCTGACTAGTGGTCCATCTGCCAGAGCTGCCGAGTGCCGACCGCTCTACTCCCAACAGGGTCTCCTGTATGTGGGGAGAACAAGACAAAGGTGCGGGTTATTTTCTCCTTTCTGCCATCTGGGATTTAGTCCAATAAACAAACTATCAACACAAACAGTACAGCCCCTGGTTAGTGACACAAACACAAAGCATAAACTATAGGCAGACGCCACAGTTGAAGATTATAATATAGCTGTGTTATTTTGACCGACTCTCAGAGTTTCAGCAGTTTGGTGGAATTTTGCGTATTGCCCTGCTGTTAGTTAGCAGTAGATTGTATTGACCCAGTAGTACAGGGGAAATGCTGCCCCCTATTTTCAGCAGGCAATTACACATTGCACCTTTAAGCATGTTTTGCTAATACTTATGTACTTTATACTTAATGGTTCTATATAGGGGAGTCAGAGCATTAATATAGCAGCAAACAACTATTAAATGTAAAGATATGTCTACCTGAGCAGAGAACAAAGTTACTCTCCCTCTGTGTGTGTTGTAATCCAAGCTTCTCTGTGCTTTGTTTACACAGCCGGGCCGATCGCATGTGCATTTCCGTGCATGTGAGTATCTCTGTTGTGGCCCATTGGCGAGCTAATGACCACCGACCCACAGCATCGTCGTGGAAGCGTAGCGCCCGCTCTCCGGTTCCCCCCACAGGTAAACACTGTTAGCTCTGTCTCTCTCTGTCCGATGCCGTTGTTTGCACTGTTCGTGCTGTTAGCACCGTTAGCTGCGAGCCGCTGGCTCAGCCGTCTCAATGTTGAGAGCCATGTGGAGGCAACGGATATGGTCTGAATTCCGTATAGAAAAACTTTAAGTAAAATTTAGTTTACTTGCCTTTTAATTAGGCTAACTATTCTTTACCGTGTGATATTTAGTCTTTTAATTAAGTAATAGAGCTGAACAATTCTTCCACTGCTAATGTTGATGACACACAGACTCACCGTTCACACACACAAACAAAACTTCTCAGCCGAGATCTAATTCCACCCTCGACCGGTCGCTCCTCTGAAGGCCAGAGAGCCCACTGTGTTGTGCGTGCAGAGTTGTTAGTAAAGTCCTATGTGAGAATGTGTCTAAGATGCATGTGAATGTGTGCAGTGAGCTGAGTGAATATGCATCGCCGCACCCACTTTAATGCATGAGGCCTATCTGCTGCTCATTCATATTTATCTGCAGCACATACATACAGCCGGACACACAGCTGTTGTAGTGCATGCGTGTAATCACACACTCACAGTTTTTCTAATGTGCAGCAGTGTGTTCTGTTGTTTGCAAACAGTTTGAGTGAATGTACATATTGTTGATGTTGTGTGTGAAGCAGCAGCTCCGTCATTTAAGTGTGTGCGGTTCAAGTGAAACCACAAGAGACAGAAGCAATAAGAAACCGTCAAAGCTTTCTGTGTCAGGCTAATGTGCAGGGGATGCAAACACACACACACACACACACACACACACACACACACACACACACTCAGCTCCTGTCATTGAGGATATTGACGTGGTGATCAAGTGGAATCAAGGATTATCTTAACCTTCGCCCTGCTGCTCCTCAGACTCCACAAACATACAGGAAGCTCCATCACAGTTAGAGTTATGGAGGATCAAACCTGACTTATTAGTGACAATGAACATTAATGAATAAGTAAATAAAATGCTCAAAGAAATAGGGTAATTCAAATATACATTTACAAATGTATGACTAATGAAGTCCACATCCAATGTTGTCTGTTCGAATATTTTTTTCCATAAAAAACTAAATCTGAAAAATCCAGCAAAAGCGAAATCCATGTTGAGATGACAGCACAGAAAAAAACATCATATGTAGCCTTTGTTTTTATTATTATGGGATACATGGCCTTTAAGACAAGGCTTAATGGTCAGTTTACAGTGGTCAGCTTACCCCCGGGGCGCCCAGGATTTTTCAAGGAAAGACAGTGAGTTCATATGCTTCCATTGCTGGTAATAACAATAATAATAGGCTAATAATAATAAGTTTGTACCAGATAGTTTGAGGCATCGAAGCTTCCTTCATAACATTGATTTTTACTTATCACTTACTTATTATTACTAATAACTTATTACAGAAACATTGCATGTTATAGTCCACCGTCTCACTCACTCACACACACGCACACACACAGCTGGCATGCACCTGTAACGGGGCGGTCTAGCAGCTCCATCCATAAATGGAATTATGATGTCCGAGAAAATCTATTGATCCTGTTAACAAAAGTCATTAGTTTATTGGTTAGTATGTTTTTATCGGCATCCAAAATTTGCAGAAATCAAAACAGCTGCGGAAAAAAACCCACTGCATTGTCGAAATATGAAAGTGTCAGATTCGGTGTGGAAAGGCACATAGAGATAGATGGATTTGAATTTTTAAACTGATGTATGATTTATCTGCACAAATTATTTGTGTTTGGTCTGAAAAGACCTTAAGAGTGTGGCGATCAGGGTGATGGATGAGCCTATCTGGGCATATCGGACTTCCATGCAGAAGTACACGTCCCATCACTGAGTTGCAGTGTTATCTAACCTTAACCATACTGTAGTTGCCATGCACAGATATTGAAGTGCTAATTTTAAAACGTTTGCGATATTTATTATTTTTAAACTTTCATCGTTATAATGCAGGGTTTTCATAGAGTGGGATTTTAGTATGAATTCAGGCTAAATACTATATATATATATATTTTTTTTAAGTATCTTCACTTTTATCTTCATTGCGTTTTATTATCTGCACCTCATGGCCATCGTAGTCCTACATCTCACCATATACTTGATGTATACTTACACAGAACACAATGATAACTAGATACCTAACGTAAACATGGCAGGAGTTGGTCCACCTGATTCTTTCCTTGTCTTTCTCTATTACCCTGTTTATTACTCCCCCCCTCTCTCCAAATACCCTTACATTATGTCAACCCCTCCCACACTCTCTCCCTCTCCCACCATATCTCCCCCTCCCCATCTCTCTCTCTCTGTCTCACTCCGCCTCTGACACCCTGATCAATTCCCCATCAAATCCTAATGCTGCGGTTTAACTCAAGTGTGGCATCTTAATTAGAACGATAACTGCACACTGTCAGGGTCATCGACTGCGCCGGCCGCCAACCAATGCTTCTCATCGACAGACTGCCAGCGCTCGGAGAGGCTCTGAAAGCAGGGGACAGATAGACAGAGGGGGGACAGAGAGGGATGGATGGACGGGGACAGAGAGACAGTCGGAGAGTGAGGGGTGAGTAAAAAGAAGGCAGTTTATATGTTTGAATGAGAGAGAGTGAGGTTTACTTTGGAGGGAGAGGACAGACTGAAGGTGACTAAAAGAGAAGAGAGAGTCTGGAGGGAATAAAACAACCTGAAGACGTCTCATTGTTCTGTCAACCTGGTGTCCTCAGCAGCACATGACTGTCCCTGTCAACCTCTACTGCTTTGGGACTGAATGACGGCCTGCAGAGCCTCATATAACATCGAAATGAATGTGTGTTTTGTTTTTTAGGTGCATGATGGTAGAGCAGGACACCTTCAAGGAAGGACAGGAAAACTCTAAGAAAATGTGACAGTAGAGTTTATAACAGCGAGGAAGGGCTTAGTGTTTGAGAAAATTTGTTTTTATACGATTTAAAAAGACAAAATAAAAAAGGGACAGGAAAGAATGAAGGAAGGAAGAAAAAAGAGTAGCAGATGGGAAGGTAAGGAAACAAGGAAGAAAACTAAACGACACAAGGAAGGGAAGGAAACTCAATGAAAGAGTGAAGAAAATTATAGTAAAAAAGGTAGGAAGGAAAGAAAAGAAAGCAAATGAAGAGGGGAAGGAATCAAACAAGGGAGGAAATGAAAAGGAATGAGAGGAAAGGAAGGGAGGAAAGAAAGAACAGAATGAACAAAAGGGAACAACAGAGAAAGGAAAGGAAAGACGGGAAGGAAAACGAGGAGAGGAACTGGGGAATGATTGAATGGAAAGAAAGGGGAAGACAGGAAAAGGAATACAAAAATGAGGAAAATGGAGAAATGTCAGGAAAGGAAAGAAAGAGTAGAAGTGAAACGAAGGAAGGAAAAGAACAGAAAGGAAAGAAGAAAGGAAGGGTATAGTATTTCAGGCTGTTCTCATACACTGTTCGCACTTTTTACGAAAAGTTATGCACTATAATTCATATGCATCCCACGGAATCGTCAGCCAGGACAGTGAAGTAGTATAAAGAGTGATAAAGTCTGCGTAGTTAGGAGGTCCGGTGTTGAAGACCGGTACTCGTGTCCCAAAGTGTTTTTGAGTTATTTCAAAGTTACATTAGTATTCCGTGTTTTCCGTACTGTTACATTGTTTACGTACGTATTTTACTTAGTTTGCGTACTTATTTTAAGCCCAACCATGATGTTTTTTTTTTACTAAACCTAAGTGGTTTTGTTCCCTAAACCTCATTGTGGCCGTTACCGTAGCTTTGTTGCCTAAACACAATCACGTCCGTTTTGCATAACGATGCGTAGCGTTAAATGACACAAAAAGCCTTTTAGCACCGTGGTCTGAAATGACACACGAAAAGCCTAAAATACGTAATCATGACACACGGAATGTCCTTAAAATGTCGTGCTATTTATACGCCTTCCCATGAGATCGGGTCGGTCAAACAAACAGACTTTCACCCAGGAGACAGACCACTGTTTATGTCTCGTGTGAAACCAGAAGTCAACGTTGAGTTATTTATGTAACTTCCGTGCTTAAGTCACTTACACACTTCCGTAGTATTTTTAACCCAAACCTAACCAAGTAGTTATGCTGCCTAAACAGGTTCTGCACTACAGGGACTTGCGCAGGCGCACTGATCGCTCGTGTTGCTGGACATTCGTAGGAGAACGCACAACTTACTTTTTGTAAGATATCATACGAACCGTTGTATGAGGATACGCTGAGTATTTTAACCCTGCTGTATTTTTATTTTACAATGTAAAGGCAGTTCATATCTTTGCTCTGATAAGTAATATATCAATAAGGCTTACAGTTATTAATAAGAAAGAAAGAAATGAAATTCCAAAGACTGTTAAACAGATGCAGTCACAGGTCCTTCACACACACACACACATACACACACACACACTCCTCTCACCCACACTCCTCTCACCCACACATGCAGGGAATTCCCTCTTGTTCATCCTGTCAAGTGGCGATTTGTCCTCCCTTGTTTTTTTGTTTTTTTTCCAAGATGACAGGAAGAAGAAGACGAGTGAGAAAGAGAGAAAAAAAGAGAGAGACACGAGGAGCGAGTTTCCCTTTTTATGTGACAAATAAAGAAATCAATAAATCATTGTGGGCCTTTGACAGGTTGTGGTGAGGAGGGGCCGTTCGTTCCTCATGGACTATTTATGAAGCTGTCGCCGCCGTCTCTCTCTTGCTTTGTGTGTGTGTGTGTGTGTGTGTGTGTGTGTGTGTGTGTGTGTGTGTGTGTTGGCTGGTTGGTTGGTTGGTGAGCAAGAGTACTGTCTGAAATATTAAAATGTTTGCGTGCGCTTCACACCGGACCTGTGGCCTCTCTGAGGGGCCGGCGGCTACATGAGGGGGAGGAGGAGGAGAGTCACACATTCAGTATGTTTGGTATTGTGAGACTGAGATTCATAGTCACGACCATCAGCACTCATCCTGTCACATACAGCTACAGATAATGTTGTTTCTTGAACTTGTTAA
The DNA here is from genome assembly GCA_916700685.1 of Adelosebastes latens. NCBI lineage: Eukaryota > Metazoa > Chordata > Actinopteri > Perciformes > Sebastidae > Adelosebastes > Adelosebastes latens. The sequence goes on from CAKAKR010061796.1 coordinate 15,780, forward strand.
ATCATGATTTTCTCCTTCACTTCCTCCTTGTGTAGTTTAAAATTTACAAAATAATATTTCCATATTGTTTTGCAATATATGCGTATACTGTATCAGCTTGTTTTAACTCCTCACTGAGACTATGTGATGTTCACGCAATATTGTTCAGACCGTAGAACAGCTGAGTGGGAAAAAAACATTTTTGTTAGCCTCTGACTTCTAATCAGTGGGCAACCTCTGGGTCTGAGAAGTGAAGCCAATGCTGAAGTGCCTTAAACTTGCATTCTTTCTAATAGCCAGCAGGGGGCGACTCCTCTGGTTGCAAAAAGAAGTCTGATTGTATAGAAGTCTATGAGAAAATGAGCCTACTTCTCACTTGATTTATTACCTCAGTAAACATTGTAAACATGACTTTATGGTCTCAATCGCTAGTTTCTAGTCTTCTTCAATACAGCATGATGTTCATTTAGTAAATCATGGTCCCATTTAGAGTCAAATTGACCATAAAGCAGGGTATGCTTTAGGGCGTGGCTACCTTGTGATTGACAGGTCGCTACTGCGGTGTTGTATGGTCTGGGAGTTGTCCGTGTTTGCGTCTTACAACTTTAACCCTTTCACAGTGTGTTTTCAGTTCATGAAAGTTAATTGTAACCTTTTTGGTCGTTTAAAAATTACTTATTCTGCGTTCGGTTGTGCTTAGCTCCTCCCTCCCGTGTCACTTCTGGTTGCAAAAAGCCAAGATGGCGACGGCCAAAATGCCGAACTCGAGGCTTCAAAACAGCAGTCCACAAACCGATGGATGACGTTACAGTGACTACGTCCACTTCTTATATACAGTCTGTGGTTTTAATTATGATATCTAGATGTGTTTCTAGACCTACAGAAGTGTCAACAAACAGCTAGCAACGAGTCTGCAAAACCACCATCACTGGCAGTTACTGTACATAAAATCTAATATTACCTCAAATAGAATCAATTTAGCTAGTGTAAAAGGAGTCATACACTATGTTTGTATCTGGTTTCACTTGTTTAATAATCTACAAAAAATATGTAAGACAACAAAAGAAGCTAATCTAAGATGTGTATCTCGTGTGACTGCAAGGCGAGCTGTTGGGATCACCGTGAACATTGTTTAACCACTACAGGGTCAGAATAACTTTCAACTGTTTTAGGAAATTACTGAGCCTTTAAAAAATGAATCTCTATATTTTTTTAACATTTTTAAAGATCTTTAGTAGGAACCAACGGATTTTGAGCTGAGAGCCACAGACAGGAAGTCAGAAAGTATTGATAGACAGACTAACATATTCTTGATTTTGGTCTTTTCATGGGATTTGTTGACAATAAGTAAAATATAGAATAACTACAGCTTTACCCTTTACAGTAAAATACAGTTCTGTGTGTTTGAACAATGCCTGTCTGGGTAATGACGGACCCAGCGGTGGGTTGAAGCTCCCTCTCCCAGAGCTCTGCTGAGTCCCTCTGCGTCTCTAAGCAGGCCTTGAATGGGCATTAGTTGATTAATGAATTAGAGTTTAGATCCAGAGGAGGTCTCTGCCAAAGAGTACAGTGTCCCTAACCTGCTGTAATCCAGCTATTACAGGCAGATTATCCTGATTACTACATCAGTACAGGCTCACCAGGCCACCGAGCTCAAATTACCAAGAGGGGTTGGTAGAAAAATGTGTCAGTTTTTACTTTGGGATAATCCCTAAATGAGAGTCATTACCCTGAGAAACCTGCACTGGATGTGTTAACTGTTAACCGAGTAGTTGAAAATCCATTCAAGACGTCACATTAGACTCTGGGAGATTGTGATTTTCACAGCCGCAGTTCGTAGAGTTTATATTCTGAAGCTGTCCTGGGTCCCTACCAACATTCATGCCAGTCTTGGAGACGCCAACACCAAGCAACCTTTCCAGCCTTAAGAGAAATAGTGACTGACCAACTCCTGGACCCCCTGCAGTTCCAGTCAACATGGCCCTCCAGCTCATCCTCCAGCACCTGGACTCCTCAGGATCCTGTTTGTGGACTTCAGCTCTGCCTTTAACACTATCATCCTGGCTCTGCTGCAGGACAAGCTCTCCCAGCTGCACGTGCCCGACTCCACCTGCAGGTGGATCACAGACTTCCTGTCTCACAGGAACACAAACGTGAAGCTGGGGAAACACGTCTCAGACTCTCGGGTAACCAGCACCGGTTCCTCTCAAGCCCTAGTTTTTCCCCTCTGCTCTTCTCCCTGTAGGAAACATCAAAAAAGGCACAACAGAGGATGTACTTCCTGTGGTGGCTGAAGAAGTTCAACCTGCCAAAGTCAATGATGGTGCACTTCTACACCGCCATCATCGAGTCCATCCTCACCTCCTCCATCACCAACTGGTATGCTGCTGCCACTGCCAAGGACAAGGGAAGACTGGCTGCAATCTGCCGTCCCTCCAGGACCCGTACGAGTCCAGGACCCCAAACTTTTTGAGACACTTCCCTCTGGCAGGAGGCTGCAGTCCATTAGGACCAAAACCTCACGCCTCAAAAATGTCTCTTACCGACTGCAGTCGACCTCATCAACAAGGCCCGTTTCCGCCACTGACTTTGACTTTTACATCCTCAGGACAATCATTGGCAGATTATTTTTTATTATATGTTATGTCTTTATACTTTTGCACTGTGTTGTTATTCACCAAATCACCAAGTGAAATTCCTTGTATGTGCAAACTTACTTGGCAATAAACTGTTTCTGATTCTAATTTCTCTCGAAGAAGCACTTTAAAGCCATAAAAACCCTCTGTAAAATATCATGTCTTTCTTTCTTTCTTACTTTTGTGTTATCTAGTGTACCTCTCGCTTACAGTGTGTGTGTACCTGTGAAGCCCAATATGTGCAGTGTACAGTATGAGGGTGTGTGTGTGTGTGAGAGTGCAAACAGTAGATGAAGCAGTGTGAGAGCTCGCGGCGATGCTGAGATTTAAACTCATTCTGTCTACGGCTCCATCAGATAACGAGCTGAATCAGCACGCACTGTGGATATGCACAGAGTGGGACCCTCACACACACACACACACACACACAGAGTTAAAGTGAGCATGCATCTGACGTTCATAGAGGTACAGGAGGAAAGACAAAGACTGACAGCAGGCGTTATAATGAGCAGGAGTCCTTTTAGAGACACTACTGTCACTTCATCCTCATTCCTCCATTTTTTTTTCCTGTACTTTACTCTCCTCTGTTATGTCTCTCTCATCCTATCGCCTCGCTCTAATGCAGGGGTTTTCAACATGGGGCTGGGGAACCCACACGAGGTCACAAGATAAATGTGAGGGGTCACAAGATGATTAAATGTGTTCTGAGATATGAACATAAAGATATGTTCACATTCAATTAGGGCTGTCAATTTTGTTTTAACCCCACTAATTTTTAAGTTGTAGTGGGCTCAGTTTTAAAGCTAGAGTGAAGATACTGGCATCATATGAAACTAAAAAACCTCAGGAATCCAATATATGTCATTGTTTTGTGTTGTTAATTGATTACCAATAAAAAAATGTATACATACATTTGCTTAAAGAAAGTATATTTGTCCACTCCCATGCTGATAAGAGTATTAAATACTTGACAAATCTCCCTTTAAGGTACATTTTGAACAGATACAAAATGTGCGATTAATTTGCGATTAATCACGTTTAACTATGAACAATCACGCGATTAATCGCGATTAAATATTTCAATCGATTGACAGCCCTACACTCAATGTTTCTTACCAAAACGCGTGTATCCTTGAGGCCTAATAAACGTCTGCATTTCCTTCCTCACAAAACACAAGTTAAGTCTTCCTATTAGCATTTATTTTCCCCTATAAACAAACTTGTAAATGTTTTTTTTTGCTGCTTTTTTTTTTGCAATCTAATTATAATTTTCATTGTTTTCAAATCCGCGTGAGTACGAGTTGGGAATCACAGTGTTAGACCTCCACAGAGAATCTGGACCAAAATCCAGTTATTAACAAGTTTTTAACATTTACAAACACAAATTTGATTGTTGAATACCCTTTATTAACAACACTTTAACATGTATAACTAATTAATCTATAAAGCATTTCAATTTTTTTTATTAAATACTAATAAAATGTTAAAAATTATTTTTATTCTGAGCACTTTAAAGACTTCTTGTCAATGTTGGCTTAAAAGTTGAGATTGAAAATTCTCTCTTGACCATGGAAATGTGCTGTGGTGGACTTAACCTTTACTTTTTACCTTCATAAAGGTGCTTTTTCGTGTGGAATACTGGAGGATTTTTACCTCTTCAGGATCTAAAAGCGATTAAACTGATAAGCCTTAAAGGTTCTGAGCCTGTGCTCTAAACGTTCCCATCCTCAATAAACTCTCCTCCATCGCTGCTCCTCCTCATCCTCTCTCCTTCCTCCTTCTTGCCCCGTCTTGTTTTCTGCCTCTCTGTTAGCGCTGCTGCTGGATCGCTTTCAGAGCCCTGCTGTCAGTGCTAACCACACTGTGACCCCGCTGACCCCTCTTATATCCGCCGCCTTATCTCCACCAACCCACCACCGCACCCTGCACCTCAGCCCTCACCACATACTCTGCTGCTACCTCTCCCCGTGGAGGAGGTGGAGGAGGAGGAGGTGGAGGAGGAGGCGGTCAGTGGCGCGCTGAGCTTCAGGCCTGTCCCTGCTCATTTCAGGTTAGCCCGTCTGCATTAGCACCAGCCAAAGTGACAGCTGTCAGCGCCACTAAGCGCACTCCAGATGCTCCCCCTCCATCCGTCCTTGGAGCGTGGCCAGGACGGAGGAGAGAGGAGAGGAGTGGAGAGGAGAGGAGAGAAGCAAGAGGAGGAGAGAAATGGAAAAACAAAGAGATGTTAGGAAACAAGATAATGAGAAGAGAGGGAAAAGAGAAGGACTGAAGAGAAAGAGGTAAAGAAAAGGATGGAGAGGAGAGAAGAAAAGGTGAGGAAGGAGAGGAAAGTATAGGGGAGAAAGACAGGAAAGAAAACAATGAGATGTAATGAAAGGAGAGGAAAGGAAAGGAATGAGAGGAGGATGCAAAGAAGGAAGGTGAGGAGAGAGGAGATAAACAAGGAGATGTGAGGAAAGGAAACGGAGAGGATGAAAGGAGAAGAGAGGAAGAATGAGAGGAGAGGAGAACAATGAGACCTGAGAAAAGAAGAAAAAAAAAGAAGAGAAAAACGGGGAGATGAAAAAGGTGAGGTGGAAAAAAAGTAAGAGGCCTAAGAGGAAGGAGGAAGGAGGAAAAGGGACAAGGACAGATAGTTAGGAGTGGAGGAAACATGGAGAGGGAGTAAGGAGATGAAAGAGGAGAAAAGGAAGCAAAATTAGGAGGAAAGAAAGGAGGAGAGGACTTAAACTAAGTGCTGAAACAAGCAGAGGAAATAAAAAGTGATAAAGTGACAGTGAGCCTTTTTATCCACATTTTAGGAAAATGTAATGACGTAGAAGCCAGTTACTAATAATCATTATACTTTGTTATTCTAAAATAACTTGAATATGTGTTTTGTTTATTTCTCCAGGACATCTGTGACCTCTCTGTTGTTGTGTGTTGACCTGCTGGTCCTGCTTTGGCCCCTCTGTGGCCTCACAGCTCCGCCGGGTTTGTGTGCGAGCAGCGCCGCCTGCTGGCCAGAGGAGGAGCTGCAGGCTCCGGCAACAGCAGCAGCAGTGTGCCGCAGTGCTCTCTGTCTCTGCTCGGTCTCTGCTCAGCAGCGAACATCACCGCTCCGGTTCTTCTCTCCACCGACCCGGAGAGCAACGAGAGGACGACACTGAATGTTTAGGTGAGACAAACAAACTGGGACTGCTTCTGTACTGTGAGCGAGAGTTTTGTCTTTAGTTTGAATCTTTTTATTCTATTCTATATATTTTTTTATTTGTTTATTATGTATCTTATAAATTATATACACAAGCGAATGAGTGCTGTTTGATTGATTGATGACAAAATTGAGGTAATATTTGCATGTAAAATAGTCTGTGTGTGTGATCTTGATTTTAGGCTCATGTGTGTGTATTCTACACAGTCAGTCATATTTTTGTAAAATTACTTTTTCTGTTTAATTTCTAATAATATTAACTGCAGTAATTCATAATGATTTAACTTAGAACTATTTCTGAATGAAAACACTTCAATATAAATATTGTCCATTGCTAAGTTTTTTTTAAGGGAGACTTGTTTAATAATAATAATAATGTTACTTATTAATAAAGTTAATAGTAAAAATGTTTCTAAAGATGTCATATATTTTTTAATTTTGAACATTTGAACACAATCTGACAAGGGAATTTTCTTATTTAGTTAAATCAAACTGACGCTACTAGATACTTCATTTACAACGTCATATTAGACGTGATGTTTAATCTCACTTTTAAAGCATATTAGGTGGATTGTCATACATGTGGATAGGTGCAGGACCAAAAGCAGCACATAAATGAAAAAAAAAGTTTTGACCTGACAAAGACCTTCAATGTTGAATCATTTAAAAAAAAATAATTTGGGTTTTGCCGTGTGTGGCACACTACTTCTCTTTTTCCTTAATCTCACTTATCCCACTACAACATCTTCACTCTTTTTGCTGGTTCTCTGTGTGCCTCTGGTTTTGAATCAATGTTTAAATCGTCTTTTAATGTCAATGCAAAATGTTGAATTTCAGGTCTGATCCAGAAAAAGCTCCTGTAACCTTATACCAGGCAGAGAAGATTGATCAGTGCCATAAACCTCTCACCTCTAAGACTGCGTATATATCTCGGGTGTGTCATTTATTTTTCTGGATTTGAATATGATTTAAAGATGCAAAGATTGTGTGTTTGCAGGACGGTCACTGTGTAATCCAGGGTCAGAGGTCAAGTTAATGATCTGCATGAAGACCTGAAACCTGGAGATAAAGCTGCGAAACTTTCAGATTTCATTCAACCCTCCACAGCTCCTCAATGTGTCCAGCATAAAGTGAGTGATACCCGCCACAGGACGCCCTAATAACTCTGTGCATGAATAAATAACACACACACACACACACACACACACACATACATACAGAGCTATCGGCTGAGCTGCAGAGCGGGTGTCTTGATTCCTAGACAGACACACTCATGCACTTTTAATGGGATCCCTCTCTAAAACGATGGGATTCCTCTGCCAAGCCTGACCCTTTTTCACTGAGTGTGTGAGTGTGAGTGAGTGCTTAACTGTGTGTGTGTGTGTGCGTGTGTGTGCAGGAGGTGTGGATAAGGGTCATCCACCGGCCCAGGGGTGCGATTTCAGCTTGCCGGAGGGAGGGTAAGTGAGTGGTCCCAAGACCCTGAAAAACCCCAAGGCTTGAAATCCAACCTCATCACACACGTTCCTCACTCAGCCTGACGCCAACATGGCAGACTGAGACTGCACACGGAAATATCACTGAGCTGCTATTACACTAACTAGAATACTTTCTTAATATCCGGAGGAAAAATCATGCATTTTGAGGTTTTTCATATTTATTTTGCCTCCTAGACTCTTGTTTCCCCTCAAATGTCACCTCATGGTTCCTTAAATTAAAGCAAATCTTCAGTGTACTCTGGTCTACTTGTTCCAACACTTACCAGTGATTATACCACCATGTTTTCATGGCTGCATCATTCCATCAAGTAGAAATATTCTAAATGTCTTGTGCATAATTTTTTACTAATTTCTAGGGCTGTCATCGACCAAAGAATTTTTTTAGTCGACTAACACTCATACGATTTTGTCGACTAAATGATAAGTTGATTTAATCAACAGATCTGTGAAACTGAGTTTCTCCACAAAGAATCACACAAAAGCACCACTTTAAATATTATGTTTACCAGAGATGTGCTCATAAGTTTCTTGGAAATAAGTAATTCAGCATAAAAAAAAAAGCATAGTCGACACTTTAGTCGACTAAGACCAAAACAACCGATTAGTCTACTACTTGTCTAAGAGGGAGCAGCCCTACTAATCTCCCCCAAAGAAGAGGTTAATCCTCTCTGATCAGCTGGAGGTTTCAGTCATTACTAATGCCGGCTGCAGCCAAACATTGTCGGCACCCACAGAAATGTATTTTAAATCAGAAGTGTCCAAAAATATCAAATATGTCAGGCTGAATATTTTTGGAAATTTGTATAAAAGAGGAGGTAAATTCACTGAAGAGTTGCATCAAGCTTATACCGAATACACGGTGTGATACTTCTTAGAGAAACAAAATAAAAAACATTTTCCAACCTTAAAGATACAGTAGCTTATTGGAAATTAAGGATTTGGATGGTAAATGATCTCAAACTTTACAAAAATACCAAAATGTTTGTGTTCAGAAATATTTGGATTGGTAACATTTGTTTGCAGAATGTTGTCAGATTTTAAAGTGAATATCAAGATTTGAGGAGGTTATTTATATGTAAAATATGTAAGAAGGTAGGTATTGAATCCAGATATTAATATCTGGTTCCTGGGCTGCAGACTACAGGTATTTAATCCCAGCTATATTCTGACATGTTTTACTTTTTTTCACCTCCAAAACTCTTGTTTTTCCCGTTAATCGTCCCTCAGGTTTCTTTAGACTTTCTTCTTTAGACGGACAAAATGACACATATATTGTGTATCTGCTTGTTCCAACACTTATTCTGAGTAAAATAGTTAAACCTGGATATCTTGTGTCATTTCACACACATTTCCCCAAAATTCATTCCGACATATTTGGGGTCATTGGAAACTTTGGAATCTCTAGAATTTAAAATAAAGTTGTGGGTTTGAACAAAGTTTTACTGCTCAGCATGAATAGGTTATTTTGTAATGACTGACTGGTTGAAGACATTGAAATAAGGTCCTGTAGATCTGAAACTAATGATATTTTCTTCATCAAATAATTTATCATTTACATTTTTAGAATAATCGGTTAATCATTTCATATCTATAAAATGTCAAAAATAATGCTTATGCCAGGACTGTAGACCAAGTCCAACTTTGCCCAGCACTACACACACCCTTAATTCATTTTTTACTAGCCACCACCCAAACTCTGTACAGTTTTTGGGGTATTTAAAAAAAACATCATAATTTCATTTTATTTATTCATTTAAATATGCAGTTGTATTTTTGTAAACTGTCAAAGCCTTCTCTTCACTACCAGGTATGCAATTATGGTGGAAAATACAGGTCAACCCCTTTTATTTTAATTTATTCATTTATATCCTAAAAAAACATAACATTTGAAGATATTTAGCCCAAACAATATCCGAACCAGCCCTAAAAGCACTCAGTATAATATGTAAAGTCCTGCATTCCCCTCAAATCCCAGATATATTATATTTAGAAATATTATAGGACATGATCTCAGTGTCCTCTGTGACCCTGAAAAATACCTATCGCAGGTTCCCAAAGCCTGAGATGGCATTTAAGATATTTAGTTTGCAGTGATATAAAACAGAGAAAAGCAGCACATCATCACATTTGATAATATTCGGCATTTTTGGTTGATAAATTACTTTTATAGTGATTAATCAATCATCAAAATTGTTATTAATTCATCATTTGACTAATCATTTTAGCTGTGATGATGTACCCAGATTTTAAGAGGTTCAATATCTGCTCTGTATTTGGTTAACATCTTTTTTTTAATAATTATTATCCAGATTTGTACCAAATATTTCAGCTTTGAAAAACTTTTTACACATCTATTGTTCTGAAGCTAAAAAAAAGGTTGCATTGTGTGTGTGTGTGTGTGTGTGTGTGTGTGTGTGTGTGTGTGTGTGTGTGTTGCGTGTGTGTGTGTGTGTGTGTGTGTATGTGTGTGTGTGTGATTTTGTGAAATACTTTGGGAGACGCAGATTAAATAAAAAATGAAATGATAAAGCAGCTGTTCCATATTTATTACATGGAAGGCACTTAAAGGCTGAACACAGAGGAAATCTGTGCGTGTGTGTGTGTGTTTGTGTATGTGTCGGCTGTAGTGTTACATGTCTGAGCACGCAGCAGCAGTGTACCAAATGTTTGTGGTTTTTGCTTTTGCTTTATTTATTTATTCATTTATTTATTTGTTCTCTGGTGAGCGGGATTACTTCTGAATTATGGAACAGTCCCCTTTCTCTCCTTAAGTAAAAAATAACATCTGTCCGGCAAATGGAGAGCTTAGTGTTTCTCTATAATTAATGGTAAAAGCCTCCAGAGCCGCACATAAAATATACATCCTCCATGCAGGACCCCCATAACAAAGAGAGCGAGAGAACGCAGAGAGAGAGAGAGAGAGAGAGAGAGAGGAGGAGGAGGAGGAGAAGGGCAGCAGGTCAGTGAGAGGAGAGGAAGGGAGAAAAGAAGCAGAGAGTAGATTAAAGAAAGCGGTCAGCGTCTGGAGATGTGTGTTTGTAGTCACAGGCAGATCTGCCGAACACATGACACAAAATAACTACATGAATTCATTCTATTAAAATTCCCACATAACAGTTGTTTATTTGATAGGAATTTGTCTGGATTTTATTTGTTATGCAGCTATTATTTCTGGGTATAAATGTGTTGATTTTTTTAAAAGTCAAAATCTTACAGATCTGATCTTATAAAACAATGATTTTATCATTTTTAGTTTTCTTAAATAAAGAAAGTTGTTCATATTCCAAGCTCATCTGATTTGTGTGGAACTCCTGCTAAACATCTGTAGATCAGACAGACATGATGAGTATGAAGTCATCAATAACGACAGAGAAGGTGACTCCGTATGGGATGTTAAACTGGAATGATGACAGCGTCAGAGCTGAGGTCAAATCAAAGAACGGCCAGTGGATCATTTTAAGTAGTGACATCTGTTTACTGTGGAGTCTAACTCAAACTGAAGACTTCACATTTGTTACTTCCTGTGTTTTCATGCACACCTGGACAGGAACATCTGACATCCTGAAGACAGTGAGAACATCTCATTCAGACTTCAGCCAAGATTTTTTTAAAGGAACAGTGTGTAGCATTTTAGGGGATCTATTGGCAGAAATGGAATATACTATTAATAACTATGTTTTCATTAGCGTAGAATCACCTGAAACTAAGAATTATTTTTGTTAGCTTAGAATGAACCCTTTGTATCTACATAGGGAGCGCATCCTCTTCACGCCACGTTACACCACCATGTTTCTACAGTAGCCCAGAACAGACAAACCAAACACTGGCTCTAGAGAGAGCCTTTCATGTTTTTATGTTACCTGAAGGCCACCGTAGTTCTCCAACACGCTTGGAAAGGAGGGGTGAGTGGAGGGGTTTTTCAGTTGGTTGCAATCTGCAACCTCACCGCAAGATGCCAGTAAATCCTACACACTGGCCCTTTAAAATACTCGGGTCATGACACCTACCACGCATATTGCTTTTATGAATAAGATGTGTTTTTTCTGGTTTTCATAGAAAACAGAGTAACTAGTAGTTTAAGTGTAATGCATTTAAATGTAATACATCACAGGTATCCACTGAAAAACAGCACCTCTGTGTCGTTCTGCGCTGCAAAGACAAACCACTGTGACTACTTTACGTTTGATTAAAGGCACAATTTCGGATTCGTAAAGACAGCTGTAACTGGCCTTTATTTTGACTTGGGAGAAGCATGAAAATGCCACATTTCCAGCTAAAACAGAAACTCTTCAATTATGGCTGTGAATATACCTCAAACGTATGGTCAAAATAATTTAGAAGTGTGTCTTTGTCAGGTGTGAGGTCACATCAGGTCTTAATGGTGGAGACGTACATCACAAGCAGGCAGGAAACAACCTGAAATAAACCTGAAGACGGGTCAAAACAAAAACATTGCTGCTACACATCCCAGTTACAATCTAGGCCTACATTTACATATTATTGTCCTGTTTTTTAATTACTTTTAGAAAAAAAGATTATCATCATTTATGATTCTGCAGTCCCACAATAACAAAAAAAATCTAACATTACTTACTGAGCCTACATTGCAAAAAGAAAAAACAAAACAATAAAACACCAGAAAACCACACACAAAAATCATGTGAAGAAAAATGCTGTTCTAAATGTTTATCTGTGTAACACATTCTGTGAAATTATCTGTGACGAAGTGTAGAACAGCTGCCATGTATTCACACATAAACACACAAACATCAGCCACCATCATCATCTGCTGGGACCCCCCAGATGTACACTGAACAGCTCCCAGCTGCTTTGTTTATTGATTAGTGATTGAAAAATGATTGGCTGTGGAAAGTAAACACAGAAGCACTCAGACGGTCATCAGGGAAACACATGTCATTAAATTTACAGCCAGCATGGTGCCACACACACACACACACACACACGCACACACATACATAGAGGAAAAGATGAGCGCATCAGTAGGTGACTCTGGAGAGTTGGAGCAGATTGTTTACTGTACTTATCTGCTCATTTATTTATTTGTCAAACTGAGCTGTTTGTGGAGGTAGATAGCTGCAGTGATTCACAGTGTTCAGATATCAGTGAGGTGAGGAGCAGCTTTTATGCATGTAAAGATATTCAGGCAGTTCTCCATGAAGAGATATAGTGACCTCCAGTGGCCTCAACATGTCAGGACAACATTCAAACAGCTGTGGCAGATTTTGAAGTTGCTCATTAATCATTTTTATTTCATGTAGGGCTGAGATACATTGAAACATATTCTGAAAATAACCCCAAAGTGTCATTAAAGATGTCAAAGAAAGGATCAAAGTATGCGGACATCACATGTGTGTTTTGTTTTTCCTGGTTCCCCTCGGATAAATAAAGTAGGTACTATTTTATCTTACTCGTCAACACCCTTCATTCCATTATACTATGTTTTGTTTTCATGATGAAAAATATAATTATTAAAAAGTGAAGTCACAGTACTAACTTTTTTGCTCAAAGTCTTTTTATTGGTATTCTCTACAAAATCCAATAAATCACAGAAATAATTGTATAAACAAATTATATCCCCCCCCTCCCCCATCCCTATAACAATATTACTACACCATTAAATAAGCGGAGTTAATTTCATAAACAATTACATTTATACATATAAATTAATTAAATCTGATAGAAACATAAATGAAACACATACAAAAAAAAAAGGAAGAAGGAAAGGACCAAAAAAAAAAAAAAAAGATAAGTAAGTTAAAAATAATAACAATAAATAAATAAATAAATAAACAAAGTCACAGTACCAACTTAATGAAATAATGAATCACTTTAGCCGGAACCAATGTTTGAAAGCTGTTCCCCGCCGGAGCACTATAGACCGTTCCCCGCCGGAGCACTGTAGATGGTGGACTGTAGAGATGTGAAGATGTCGTCGGCGGTGGTGCAGATGTCGTGTTTGTACCGGGGCATGTTGGCGGTCCGGTCTACCGGCATCAGGCCGATGATCCCCGGGCTGGTCCCGGTGACGTTCAGAGCCTTCTCGGTGCGGAAGAAGGAGCCGGAGCAGCTGGAGGAGAACCCGTTCTACAACAAGTACCAAGACAAGATACACCAGCTGCAGAGGTCAGCAGCTAATGTCAGCAGCGATATCCGGACCTCCTCGAGAAAAGTGTCATTTTAAAAGTAATTTGTGTTTTTGACAAGTCTAAATACTAGTTGGACCATTGCAAAAGATTTAATTGAAATTCTGATGAGGTAATGATATTATCGGCTCACATTTAAACCACCAAGCAGAAATTATAACATTTATTTTTGTCAATATAAAGGAGTGTAAACAATTCAGTGACCTTATCATCAAAACCAAACTTCTCTGAAAGTAACTAAATTAAACAAATTTTTCTTTGCAAGTCAATTTTACGCCGAAATTAGCACAAACTAGACTCTTATGATTCACAGGCCTATATATATATATATATATACTGTATATATATAATATGATAGGATGGAAGGGTTAATATCAGGTCTAATTTTTTAAAAGCTAATAAGCACAGTACACCTGATGATAAAAAAACAATTTAATTGAACCCTCCACTTGACATCCCCACCTATTCAATGAGTTTAAGATACACAAGTGAGGGTTGAAATGCAGGGAATGAAATTAGCACCTGCCACCTGACAAATAACAGGGTAAATGTTGGCTGTGGCAGGTGAAAATTCCAGGTCACCTGCCACCATGGCAGACAGGTTTTCTTTATATTAAGAAATATTATTTTTAAAAAGCAATTCTAAAGCCTAAATTAAATATATGATAACACTTCATTTTACAGGTCCACAAATTTCATGGTAATTGGGTGATAATTAGCAAGTATTTGAAATTTCTTTGGAATTACTGCCAAATTACCCAAATATTTACCTATACATTTATTGAAAATTACTTTA
>CAKAKR010061799.1:0-24121 GCA_916700685.1 Adelosebastes latens
AATATACAGACATGCAATGTCACATCTGCTGACTATTTTGCTCTCTTTTTGCTGGAAGTGTATATTGTTTGCATCGTTAACTTAAAGGTACAGTGTGTAACATCCTGCGGCATCTCGCGGTGAGGTTGCAGATTGAAAACTCTCCTGTGTGCCAAGCGTGTAGAAGAACTACGGTGGCCGACGTGAAAACGTGAATGGCCCTATCTAGAGTTGTTGTAAGAACAGCGTTGGTCATTTGGTGAATAGCTGAGCCTGTGTGTGTACGAGAGAAGTGAGTGGTGAAGCCAGAGAGTGAGTGGTGGCGAATGTGTGTCAGCGAACAAGCGAGCTAGTGGAGCAGAAGACAGAGTTAGTTTAGCTTTGAGAATATCAAGTGAATGTACAGTGGAAGTTGCAGTTTGTGCAGAAAATAAATGCTGCTGCTTCTCAAGACCAACAGAGGTTTCCTGTGTCTTGTTTCCCGGCAGCTGAGTGGAGTGACGGGTGTTAACGAACACAAACAAACACAAGACTTTCAACCAGGAGATCGGTGTTCGTGTCCCGTTTGTAACGTTGTAATTAGTATCTTGTCACATCAGTCTTTAGTCATGTGACTCGTCTTTATCGTCAGTCGAGTCCCGTGAGTCGTTATTATCTTCAGTCCTGTAAGTCACGTGAGGCGTTTAGTATCGTCGGCCTCGTGAGACACTAGTCACGTGTGTCGCTAGTCAGTGAAGTTAACGTCAACCACGACCGTTTCCTAACCCTAACTAAGTGGCTGTGTTGCCTAAACCTAACTTCCTGTGAAAACGGAATTTTATTTTGAAAGGACACTATGCATGTAACGAGCGTATATTGACACCCCGTCCCTGGCCCGTCCAAAAGTGGCGAGGGGCACTGACCAAGTGGCGGTATTTGACGAGTTGGGAGTGAGAACGTGTTGGCTCCCTATGTAGATATAAACGGCTTATTCTAAGGTAACGTAAACACAAAGACTCTTATTTTCAGGTGATTATACACTAAAGAAAACATACTTATTAATATTATATTCTATTTCTGCCAATTCATCCCCCTAAATGTTACATACTATTCCTTGAAGCAGCACCACCGTGAGCTCTCTGTATATGGCATGGTATACATTAACATGGTTTGAAAGTCACTGTCAGGGATTTACCAGCACAAATATGGTCAGATTTCCGGGTTTATTAAGTGGCAACCTACAGTTTTTAAGCTGTTAATTCTGTCTCTTTGAATGCGACATGGAAATGATGCCATAGATCCATGCACAAGATATCAAGCTTATTATCATTCTGTCAGGGTCTCGATGTCAGCCGCAGCAATAAGGTTACTTAGCCTATTTATCATTCCTGCATGTGCTCCCTAATCGGCCAGCCCTCCTGCTGTGCTCTCTCAGCCACAGAGGCAGTGGGCTGTAAACACCAGACCGCAAAATTTCACCTACAGCATGAGGTGCAGATAATAGAAGATTGGACAAATATTATTTTCATTGCAGGATATATAGCTACATTTATAACCTAGCTCTTGTTAAACCAACGTCAACAAGCCTCTTGTTGGTCTGTCCAGTCTTGTGTGGTGGTCTGTTTTTAATGGATTATGCAATGGTCGGCTCTAGCTTGGTCTGGTTCTACTCAGGGCGTTGGATAAGATCAGTCAGTTCCAGTAATGTTGAGTACAGCCCAGTCACACCCAGCCCAGCTCATTCTTCCCCTTTCATCCCTCGGCCACAGGGTGAAACGTGGCCACTGCGCTTCGTTTATATGCTTAGCTCTGATATAGAGGTCATATTTTTGTTAAGTGCGGCTTTGAATAGCTGGACCACTTCAGTCTGAAAAATGACACACCTATAATTGGTGCAGGGGACAGAATACCCCTGGATAGAGGGATGACCTCCCCTTAAACACAGCTATTCTGCACATTTCCAGGGAGACTTAACCCTTCTAAGAATAGACATAATGATGATACCTAACAGGAGGGTGAGGCATTTGAAAAGGGAGTACATTCTCTGTGTATTAAGACCGTGACCTTTTAAATTCCCCAGATTGTGATCAGCCTCTGTGAGTGGGATATAAATTCTAGGGATGGGACTGTTCTGGTAAAATCTCCAGTCTGTAGTTTGAGAGCTGTGCACCAGATGTGGCCTACCTTCCTCCGCTGATGCCTGACTTAATAAGTCTCCTAAGTCCTTACAAGCTCTCCCCACACTCTCAGGATGCAGAGATCTAAAAATAGCCTCTAAATTCAGTCACCCTCTGCCAGCCAAGTGGAACCTCACCTAATTCCTTTAATCCATCTGTTTAATTTCCTTGATAAAATGATAATGTGATAGTGCTTTAGCAATCAAGAGGGACAGATGGGCCAAAACCAAATTATCAAATCAGTTTTTATATTTTTTGTAACACTGTGTATTATGTTAAAATAACCCTTATTTGATGTCAGGTATTTTATGTCACTTCTGTATTAGAAAAATGGCGCTCTTGTGATCTAAATCTGGGAATACCAGAGAATAAAAAGACAGTTTAGAGGGAACAGATTGTGAGAGAAACCTGCAGTGCTTTGATAGCTTTGTTTACAGCATGTTTATGCAGAACAGATGTGAAGACACTGTTATTGTTCTGCATAATATAACAAGACATTGACACTAAAAAAAATCAGTTTGCATCCTAGTAAATGTTGCGTTGACTGGGGCCTTTGTGTGTGGTGCCTGCGTGTTGTTCATTCATTGCCACTGAGCATTGCAGTCATGGAGTAGCTGTGTTGTCTTAACCCGGTGTATCACTGTAATGTAACTCCCCAGTGGGAGTGTGTTCAGTGGCTGCTTTTGCTCTGCGGCGTGTGTCTGCTCAGATTCTGTAATGAGAACTGCAGGAGAGACGTCCCTCCAGGCCTGGAGCCAGTCTGGACACAGTTAGCTCACAGCAGACAATAGATATCGCACACACAGTCAAACATGTCCTGCAAAGAGGGACAGTGAGCGAAGAAGGTATTCGCCAATGATGATAAGTCAGAAATGTCTTTGTTTTCCTGTTATAGATATACTGCACACACTGAAGCAAACACCGTTTAGTGAAAAGACAGGTCTGCTGCAGTAAAGTGTACTGCGCTATACAAGCCTGGACACCCTCAGGGCAAAGATTCTCTGCAGCAAAATTTACCAGACTAATCAGATTTCTCCCCATACAGTACCTTCTGTATTTTTGCTTAGATATGATGACTTTATCTTTTACCATTGTTCCAAACCCCAAAGAGTAATGTAATGTAATCAAAGGTCTGAACAATAGATTTGTCTAGTATTGTCTCCCAGTATGCTTTACAGAGCATTTTTCAGCAGTGGGATAATTTGATACATTCCTCCACAGTCATCCTGCTGACTAAAGCTTCCCGATGTTAAAACACATCTTTGTTTTTTCATGTTTGTGTGTGTGTGCACTTTAGGATTGTGCAGTTAATCAAATTTCATTTTCAATTACGTTTTGGGCTTCCAACGATTATGAAAACAAGATAATCGACATAAAACAATTATTGTGCCGCATTTCATTTTGCAATGACGCTCTTGTGCTCGCTGTGCCCTCTCTACCTGCGAGGAGGGACGGAGCTCCCTTCTACCCGGTGCGACTGTCAACCGGGGTGGACTGTCCTCAGTGCGGCGATGTCGGCATACACGTGACGCGTGTAAATGTGTTGTTAACTGCTTTGTTGGTGTGACTTTTTGGCTGGACCACAGAGGGCCAGCCCTAAAAACGCAAAAGTCTGTCAATGACTGACTGAGTGATGAAGTTACAGGATTGGTCGGCCGAGTATTGGAGTTTCCTCATTGGCCGTTGCTCCTTCAAAATTCAAAACCGCTTGAACGGACAGTTGAGTGGAGCAGCGCATCCACTAGCGTCCTCCCAGACCTGGTGGACATGTACCGCTGGATTTAATCGTGTTTGTGATCTCAATATTGACCAAAATAATCATGATTATGATTTTTGTCATACTCAAGCAGCCCTAGTATGCCTGCTTGTGTGTGTGTGTGTGTGTGTGGCGGACAAGCGTTGGGGGTAGAAGGAGGGTATTTAGTGTTTGGATGACATAATATTGCCTCTGACATGATTGTGTAAGGGGTTTAGACATGTTTCACAGCATGAGGGTTAGCTAAATCCGATTGTTAGAGGATCCAGTGGCTGTTTATCTGCCCCTCTGTTTTTGGACAAAGGCACTGGCAAGTGACATGGCTTTCATGAAACGGTATCAGAAAACAGGGATTACCCTGATTCAGATAATGTAATCCTGAAGGACACAATGCAATTCAACTACGCCTGTCCTGCTTTGTTTCTCTACATTATAAAGAGCGTATGGTAAAACAGCATGCAGACACTGTATCTTAACATACTTCCAGGCCTTGGGTTGGACGTATCATATTTATTATTATATTAATTTATTATATACTAATATAAATTTCATTATATTTAAAGAAGAGATAGATGAGAACAGTTGTGCTTGAGGTATCGAGCTTAATTACTCTGACATCCAGCTCTTAAAAGAGGTGTCTCCCAGGAGCATGTTATTGATTTGCAGAAATTGCAAATATTGATTCACAGAATAAGCTGCGCTGCCATGTTCACCTGTGTGCTGGCCCTCATTAGATAATTTACCTGCAGCTTTTACACCCCCTTTGCCATTAAACCCAAATGGGATGTCATCAAAGCTATCTACCTCTCCTCTATCACCTCTTCTTCTACCTAGCTACCCACCCACCTACCTGCCATTTCCATTATTTCACTGGGTGGACACCAGCTCCATTACAGCAGAGGTCGGCAACCTTTTAGATATGAAGTGCCATTTTTACGTTTTCTTGTTCATCAGTGTGCCATATCAACATGACACCACATCAAAATTAAAATCTCCAACAGATATATAATTTTATTCCATCCATATAGCATAGCAACATTTAAAAAAACATTTTTCTCCCATAATCGGGACATCGTAATTATAGGCTATATGAGAGCACTATAAAAGAAGGCTGCCGTCCTCATGAAAACATCCACACTATATTAGTCATTTCATTTTTTGTGTAAGTCCCTGGATTTTTGTTTTAATAACAGCAAAAGGTGAACTGGAATTTCTGTCTCTTTAATCTGATGTTGTCTTGTATAAACATATTTAGAGTAGCCGTCTCTGCCTATTTTTTGCCATGCTCCATGTTTGATTTATTTTTGATGTTGCGGGATTACGGGGTTTAGAGATCAAACGGATAATCTGATCATGAACATATGCAATTTGTGTCTGTATGTATGTGTGTGTGTGTGCCTCTCTGTGTGCGCTCAGGGGAGTGTGTACGTAGTATGACAGATTGCCTAACTTTGGCTGAATCAGACGGAGTCACACTGTGGATCATTCATTTGGTACCACTGGGAGCTGACAGCCGTTTTGAGCTTGAAGACGAAGAAAAATGCTTGGAGTTAGTCTATCCAATGATGAAGGCTGCTGCATGGGGCTTGCATTGAGAACCTGCAGGTAGGCCATCTTTGTTTTGGTACACCTGCTCTATGCATTGTATCTGTTTGTGACTGACAGGACTGCATTTGGAAGGTGCACGTGGCGAGGTATAGATGCTGACAGTTTGGTCTGTTAAACAGTACTGCAGCTGTTTTGCTGCACAATGCTTAGACCTTAGATAGAGTGAGGGCCTCTATCTTGGTCTGTTCTTTTGTAAAAGCTCTTCTAACTAGTGACTAGGAGGTCTTTTAGCAGAACGAAAAGCTGACTATAACTTTCTTCACTTTTGTTTTGCAACCTGGCATACTTAGGTTCCTTTTTTTTTTTTTTTTTTTACTTTTTATGATTGCTGAGGGTGATTGATTGTGTTATTCTACAGACAAAGCTGTCATCTCCGACTGACATCTGTGCTGCAGGATTGCTGCAGAATTCAGGACAAGCTGCCTCACCATAAATTATCTTAAAGACCTAAACAGCTGCATAAGTAGGCACTTCACATGGATGTACACATGCACCTATAGGAAGATGGCTTAGAGGCTCTGTGTGGCGATTCACCATCTCCATGCAGAATCAGTTTTATCACAGGGAGGATGCTGTGACAGTTCTGACAGTGTTCTTTGTATGAATATCAATTGATAAATGCAGTTACATGTAAGTATGATACAGAGCCTGTTTTCCCAGAATCCTCTCCTGTCTCCTATCCTGTCTCCTCTCCTCTTCTGATTTTGCTTTGGCACGCATCAGAGAAATAGTTGAGAAACATATTTAATCGGACAGGATGAGCTGTCTGCTCTGTAAACGCACGTGTGCACGTGTATGTGTGTGAATATTGAATAATCTTCCTCCATTGTAAACAGAGATGGTCATGATAGGGACATCTAGGGGGATGGAGAATGGTTAGGATTGCTGTACTTCACTACTGCATTGATAAGAACAGCTATTCTTGATCATCATTTTCATTTGTAAATGCCACCGTTTAAACTAGTTGATGCACATTGACGACATTGATGACAACATTTCTAAAATAAAAATGGTGCAAATGTTAACATTTTCATAACAAATCTTTTTTTTTTCTTTTAGGTATAAAGTATTTCCACTTACATGCTGCTTCTACATTTCAGATGTATTGACTGCAATCTAGGCTGCTTATTGACAGATCTCTGCTTTTTAAATATTTTGACAAGGTCATTGGAGCTAGATTTTTTAACCTTTGCTCTATCCTCCTTGAGGATACTTTACACTATGCATTTATCATCACTCCTCCAATTTAAAGGACCAATATGTAATATATTTACTGTATTGAATCATAAAATGACCATGATATGTCATCAGAGATAAAGGAAACATGCTAAATTGAAATACTGGCTTCTTTGACAACAATGCTACAGCCAGTATGTTCTCCTTTGAAATTTCCATTACGGTCCTGAACGTCTGTTTTTGTTTTGGGCAGCTGTGATCCCGTCCACGGCCCATTTCAACACCCCGTTGCCATATATATGAAACAAACTGGCATGCAAACGCAGCCTTCTGCAGCCATGGAAGCAAGCAAATGAACTGGATCAACAGAGACATTAGTTAACGTTAGATTTTACCCGACCTGAAAAGCCTCGGCACATCTCTCTGTGGTCCGTGTGCAGCTGGGTTATCAAGGCAGCGAGTATTTGAGACACACAGCCGGTGAAGTGATTCTGACTACTGCTGGTGGCCAGAGGCTAATGCGGTCGTGTCTAGAAGGTAACCCTCAAATTGCGAAAATTTGCGCTAACTGCTATCAGTCACACCAGAGGAGCAGACGGGCCACAGCTCCAATGTTTTGAATTCGGATTACCCATTTTAAATGCTAGCTGTCAGTGCTACACATTGTTCTTTTAAGACATAGAGATAAGATGACAAATTCTGCAGTTGCTCTCTAAAACAACTAAAGTAAACGTAAAAATGGCGTCCCAATTTCAAGTATTACTTTGTAATTGGTTGTTTTTTGCCTCTTGAACTTGAACATGACATCATGTAACACTTATTTTCATTCTTTACCTTTGTACATCATGTGACGGCAAGCATCAGAGCACAACAAAGTCTGCTTTTGTTGGCTTGATCTTTGCTTTTCCAGTTGATGGGCAGACTCGATCCGTTATAGTGCTCTGCTGCTCTTGGATGCTGTGGTGTGTGTGTTGTTTTTGGTTGAAATTAGATAGAATATGGGTGACAAACCCCATATTTCCTTCTAATATCACAGGATGTCTCAGACTTTGGAGGAATTATGTATTTGGTTCCTAAGTTACCCAGCTTGTGGATAAGGACAATGAGGTAAAGTGGCAGGAGAGAGGACCCAAAGTCTCTTTATCTTGTCTGATTCTTTCTTCGTTGAACCTTCATTTTTATTCTGCTGACAGTGCGATGATCATTTTGCTAGTTAAGCCTCCTACACATGGGTGGAGCTCCCTGAAGGGATTCAAGGGTGAGTTGGTCAAATTCAAATGAATTACTACTTTAATCTCTATCTTGGGGATGTTAATAAACGTTTAATTTAGAAATGAAACTGATTGTTTTTAGATATTTGGTGATGTTGTTGCCTGTGAAAGAGATATTCTCTGCCAGTGTTTTACATCCTACATAAGGTTTTGTTTTGCAGTAACGTCCCTTGGTCTCTTTGTTTTGCTTAGCCACATATGACAGCTCCATCAACAGGGCTTGCTGCACATTCCCACTGGCCTTTCCTGTCTGGGACATGCAGTTTCCAAGCCCTCCGTCTATCTCCTGCCTGACATTTTCAGCTTTAACATTCCCCCGCACTTCACATCCCCTCCTGTCCTGCATTGCACAGCTAAGTGATTAGCTTCGCAATGTGGGTTGGACTTTGCATTTTTACACTCAAGCAGATGTTCTAGCTATTTAGCCACAGGAAAGAGTGTGCAGTGTCAGGTTTTTAAAAGAAACACATTTAATCCACTTTGCCAGTTTAGATGTGATACTTGATATTTGATTTAATTATTTTGGGTAGATTTGAAAGGGCCATTTTGTTTGATGGTTGTGATTCCTGTGTGTACAGCAGTCTCAGACCTCATTAGACTGGCAAATGAGGACTGTGCTTCAGCGCATCTGAATGGCTGGTCATAGCACACAAATTACATTTTGGAAATCATCCACGATGCAGATGCAGCGGAATGAGCTGGGATGTCTTCCTGGCTGCCTGCCCATCATTTCATCATGTCAGTAAGAGAAGAGCTGTGTCAGCGTGGGAAAGGCAAGGCAAGAAATAATTTTGGGTTGAGACGGAACATAATTACATGCATTTGATTACATTCATTCTAATTAGGGACCATTGCAGATCATCCAGCCTGCTGTGCTGACTGGCAGTTGCTCGTCGTGCTTCATTCTAGTCAGGTTCCCTCACTGTGTGTTTCTGTTTACGAGACTGCTTCTTTCGAGACGTCCTTCATCAGGACTGACTACCTTTTTACCTGACCTGGAATCATATGCTTGAACCCAGAGATCTCATTCTGCTTTCCCTGGACTGACTTTCCCAGGCCGACCAACTTGTCTATCATATACAGTAGCTACAACTTGCTTGCCAATGCTCGTCTACCGCAAAGGTCAGAAAGTAGAGACGGGTTAGAGCCTTCTGTTCAACAGTGCACACATTGATAGGCATTACATTTATTTGAGAAATTTGACACTCCATCTGGGATTCCGCCAGTGTTTTGCAAGCCCACCGGCCATTCAGACCTAAGTTGCCTCCCCGCTGGGCCTTTGCATCGGGGAATTACTTATTTAAACTAAAATGTGTTATTAAAGTAGAAAACTCCTTTAAGGAATATAGGCTCTTACACACCAGGGGCCTGACAAATAAACGACACAAAAATGCGAAATACTCGTCTTTGAATATTATATGTCTAGGGCTTTTATTGTGAAAGGTAAGATTGGAAGGAGTGGATCTGGTCTGCGCTGCCTTTGTCAAGGTTGAAAGGAGTAATAAAGTTTGCTGTCCTGGTTCAGTCTACGGAGTCGCTGTGCTATTGTTTCATAAATATAGGTGCAACTCAATCCGTTCCTCACAACCTGATTGGTTGATACCTTTATTCGCGGTGCGAAAGCTCAGAAAAATCAACCTTGTTTGGAAATAAGTGACACTTTTTCTCAGAGTAATATCCACGTTGTGTGTGAAAGTACACGTGACAAAAACAATACCCCTAGCGAATAATTGAGGCCGTCTTCTTGGCTGTTTTGGATTGGTGACGTTATCTATAGACACGCCTCTGCCTCCACTCTTAAACCGTTAGATTCAGTTTATCACTCCGCCTTAAGATTTATTACCGGTGACGGTTATTCTACTCATCATTGCATTTTGTAAGAAAAGGTTGGGTGGGCCTCTCTAACATGTTAGGCATTGGTTTCTATTTATTTATAAAGCCCTTGATGGCAACTTGCCATCAAATATCACCTCCTAATTAAATTGGTCCTGTAGTCATTATTTGACTTGTTCAAGTTATTGTCTAACACTTTAAGTCCTGCGTGCGAACACTAAATTTGGGGGAAACTGCTTTTAGTGTTTTTGCTGCACACACTTGAAGCATATGTGTATTTATTCTTTTTTAATTGTACTCTCGACATCATTAAAAATGAGGGCATGCCCTCGATGATTCCTCGGGATTTAAATAAAGGTTGAGTGAATGAATCAACTACTGTTAAAAAAAGACAACCAGGTAGTACCAGTAGAATTCAACAATTTGGGACTCTTGTCTTTTCTTCTGCCGTACAATACACAAGCTCCTGTTCTTTAAATGCCCCTTTAAATCAGGATTCACTGCTTTTTCTTAAGGTATCACTAGAGTTAACTACTTGGCAAAAATTGAAGATTAACATCATTTTTTTTTTGCCATAAAAGGTATATATATGCGACTCCTCCCTGTTCCTCCTCTCCTATTTTTCTTTATCATCCATTATCTACCATAGCATGGTCTTTGCTGTCAAATCCAATTTGCAACCTCATATTTTCAGTAAGTGGGGCCTGTTAGGTATCACTGCTTGTGAGAGTGTGTTGGTGTAATGACATTAATAGCACAAATATGCTTAGTTCAGCTAAGCATATTTGTTGGAAAAGTGCTACCACAGTAAACAAGCTTTTACACTGATGAAAATGCATGCTTTAGGTGGGATTTTGAGTACTTGATGGTCCGCCTACATTTTGACATGACAAATAGGCAGTGGGCAACCTCCGGGTCTGAGAAGTGAATCCAATGCTTTAAGTGCCTTAAACTTGCATCCTTTCTAACAGCCAGCAGGGGGCGACTCCTCTGGTTGCAAAAAGAAGTCTGATTGTATAGAAGTCTATGAGAAAATGACCCTACTTCTCACTTGATTTATTACCTCAGTAAACATTGTAAACATGAGTTTATGGTCTCAATCGCTAGTTTCAAGTCTTCTTCAATACAGCATGATGTTCATTTAGTAAATTATGGTCCCATTTAGAGTCAAATAGACCATAAAGCAGGGTATGCTTTAGGGCGTGGCTACCTTGTGATTGACAGGTCACTACCACGGCGTTGTCCGGTCTGGGAGTTGTCCGTGTTTTCTTCTTACAACTTTAACCCTTTCACAGTGTGTTTTCAGTTAATGAAAGTTAATTGCAACATTTTGGACGCCAAAAAATGTCTTATTCAGCGTTCGGTTGTGCTTAGCTCTGCCCTCTCGTGTCCCTTCTGGTTGCAAAATAAAACAAGACGGCAACGGCCAAAATACCGAACTTAAGGGTTAAAAAAGGACGTTCACAAACTAATGGGTGGCTTCATGGTGACTACGTCCACTTCTTATAATACAGTCTATGGGTGTAGGTGGCGGACAAATAAGAAAAACCCTGCAACATGATAATAGGTGAGAAATTACGGATTCTGTTTAATACACCATTCAACACTTGATTCTTGACTTTTTTATGCAAGTGTTTTCAACACTGTTTTGTAGAATAAAATTTTACCATTTTTTCTTAGGGCCACATTGTTGCTATGATTGTAGAAGAAGAAGAAGAAGAGGGTTTTAAATAAAAAACCTGCTATATCAACGTGTAAAGCAGTACTGCAGTGTGGGCAGTAACAGGACGGGCAGCTGTTGTCCTGCTGAGTGCTGACGCGTTGTTTTACACGACCTACCTGTACTTCATCTTTCATGGTCAAATCCGTTAGTGTCAGTCACTGATGTACATCTCCTTCTGAACTACAGTGGTTGAAAGCTGTGCATAGCACCTATGGAGCCTCTGGAGAATGGAGGTCAAAGGTCAACATGTTACCTCTTATTAATCTGTGTTCCCAAAGTGAGTGACTCATGTTGTCATGTCATCTGAGGTTGGATCAGACCTTTGATGATAAAGCTTGACTCAGTGCTGAGGAGGTGTGTCTGTATGTTTGTGTGTGTCAGTGAAAGGAAGCAAAGTGCCTTTGAGCCTCCGTTATTGATGTGCTGATCACAGTGGGAGAAAGACTGGCATGAGAGAAAAGAGACATCGACTATTCTCATTTCATGAGTTTCAGAGCTGGCTAGAGGAAAGATTTGAATAGTTTCCTGTCAGCTTATAACCTTGTCTAATTGATTAAACATTATAAGATGGTCTGTTTCTTAGAAAATTATCAGTAGATGAGCTCCACTGAACATCCATGTGCAAGTAAGGGCTTACAATTGGGATTAACAGCATGCCCTGATGTGCTTTGCAGACTGTCTCTCATCTCTTTTGCACCGTCAGGTATGGGATGCTTTTGCTGATTGTGTGGTTTTGTCTTGGTAAGAGATAGTTTGCTTTGCAAAACTTTCCCTCCCGTAGCTTTTCAGTGCCCCGAGAAGAGATTTGCCAAACTAGATGAAATGTCAGAACTTTCAAACCAACTATGCTGATGTGATGTTTAGAATTACACAAGGCAAGATTTTTATATATGAAGTTTAATCAGATTTATTCCAGATGCAGCGCTGCAATAGAGAAGAGCATCTCACTATATCCTGACAGTAGTGCGTGAGACAGGTAATCTGAAAAAAATCATGTGCCTCTGTGTCCTCCGGTGCTCCTAATGGCATCTGCAAGATTTCACAGACTGGAGGAAAACAACCAATCAGAGCTGAGCTGGAGCCTGCCGTCTCTGAGCAGCTGTCAATCACTCGTGAACTCCGACCAAACGGTCAAACTACGCAGCGCTGATCAAATATGTTATAAAATAATGAGAAAGTGTGCTCCAGCTGGTGGGCGGTGCTTGGTATTTCCTCAACTGATCCCAACATGGCGGCCAGGTCACAAACTTTCTCATTTTACAGCTAAACAGTACACTACAAGATGTTTCTGAAAACATTTGAGGTGAGAAACAGTCATTACAGTAACAGACTATTGATTCGTATTTGATCAGCGCTGCCTAGCGTGACCGTTTGATTGGAGTTCGCGAGTGATTTACAGCTGCCTCCGCAGAGCAGCCAATAGGAACGCTCTCTCTCTGAAATGACTTGTGATTGGCCAAAGTCTCCCGTCACGGGCTAGATTTTCTAAAGCTGAAAACAGAGCCCTGAGGAGGTGCAGAAGTCTAGTTTTCTCTCAGAACACTTGAATTACAATATGCTGCAAGGTTATTATGGAAAATGTTCCCAATGATGCCAAAAATATTCTGCCTACTGCAGGTTTAATTGAGAGCTTTTCGATTTGCCCCTTTCACTCAATTTGTCAGGTGTAGACATCCATGAGAAGAGAGTCAAAAACTATGTTTTCTATTGAGTTATATGATCTTATTACTCTTGGTCTTTTCTCTTCTTTTTGTCTAGCTTTCATGTGAGCTTCCTGTTTGCTAAAATTAGATTCAACACAATGTTTTAAGGCTGTTATTGACTGCCACAATTGACTTTGTTTATGCCCTTTGAGAAGCTGCTGCAGATGGTTGGTTTTTCGCACACTTATAAATAAAGGGCCATTTTAGTAACGCCTGGGTTGAAAACCATTGAGGCAGTTTTTACCTATTTCTAATTTCATTAAGTGTGCAACAGTATCAAACATCTTATATCCTTTTCCCCCTCCTCACACACACTCAGACATTCTCACCCTTCAGATTATGACAATCCTTGTTAGCACAAATGAAACGATGAAATAAAGATGACTCCCGGTTGCTCTGGGTCATCATTATTCAGTGAGTAAGGTGCAGGATAAATCTGTGGTATTAAATATTGACCTGAAGCTGCAGGGGCCCTTCATTGATTTATTCTCCAGAGTAATGCTCTCGCCCCAGAAAACTTCCTAACTTTTTCTTTGTCGCAGCATATCCCTGTCGCTATTGATCCCTAAGATAAGTGCTTTTGAAAGTCACTTTATTGTCATGGTTGGAGGCATTATAAAACCACAATTTCTTTGATGAATTACTTCAAATCACCCTTTATAAATATTTATCAGTCAGCTAAATTTGTGCCAATGGAGCATAGGAAGTGCTGATGTGCTCACAGTCCTGTAGGGATCCATCTCTCGCTGAGGCCATTTTTGCTCTCGCTGCAGGCAGCTGCTGGAACAATTTCAGGTTTTAACAAGTTTATACAGTAACAGTGCAACCAAGAGCAAACCTTCCTGTGTACAAGATATCGATTTGGGTTTTGGGCTCTTTGTGAAGCCTGTGTTTGTACTCTGGAGTTAACCCTCTGAGACCCACTTAGACCAGTTTTTATCTTTTTTATGGGGAGACAGGGGGTCAACAGTACACACATAGAAGTCACATAGAAGGGGTGTACATCATCTGAAAGCTGGGAACCTGAAGATTCATTTGAGATGCAGCTCAGCACTGTGTGTCAAGTTGTTCTAGTCATAAATCAGAAATAAACATTAATTAATTAATCAAAATAAATTGTAAGAGTGTATAAGGGCTACACTTATATCTCATAAGCTGTTGCAGACATTTTTAGGTTGATACCAATAAATTGAACCATTTTCGAGAATTGATAAAAATGGTCAAAAATCCCTCCAAAATATCACATTAAGACACCAAGACCTTGAGGAACAGTATAGAAAAAGCCATGCTGTGATTTGATTTCAATGATTTGATTTCTGCAAGATTTTTTTGGCGATTGGATGGCGAGCACTTCTGTTGTGGAAACTGCTCAGAAACCCCCTTGTTGTCAATCTACTTAGGAAAGCCATCCATCCTCTGAATGCTCTAGGTCTCTAGTTTGTGGCTGTAAAGTTTCATGAGGCTGTGATTATCCTAGAGGTCAGCACAGGTCATTTTGTACAGTGAGGTCAAGTTTAAAAAAAATGGTTTCACTACAATGAAATGGCTACTATGGGGACTAACATCATCACACATGAATACAGTTGGGTTAATAGGATCCACAAGAATCTCAGCTGTCCAGTGATACCCAATTTATGTAATTCAAGACTGTTTAGGGAGCCCAGTATGCAGAAATATTCAAACACACCATTTTAGTATAGGTGAAAATATCACAATTATACTGCATGTATATAACTGCATGTTTTTTGCCCCAAACTGCATGTGATCATCATAAAGTGGGCATGTCTGTAAAGGGGAGACTCGTGGGTACCCATAGAACCCATTTTCATTCACATATCTTGAGGTCAGAGGTCAAGGGACCATCGTCATGCCTGTTTTTCCTTGCCAAAATTGGCCTAACTTCAGAGCGTTATTTATCCCGACAAACTAACATGACATGGTTGTTACAAACGGATTCCTTCGGTTTTCTAGTTTCATGTCATAACGGTACCTTCGAGCTCCAAAACTGAACCTGCTACAGTCTCTGAAAGACAGTGAAGTCGGTTGCGAGGGTTCCAATTGTCCTTTTTGCTGTCCACTTAGAGTTTGAAAAATATAATTTCCAAATGAGCTGGCATGAAATGAGATGTAACTGATGAGCAACACCTATTTTTATATACTTAAGTGTCTGGACCAGGAACCAATAAATCAACATTTTCACTCAGAGCGGTGGTTCTTTATCAGAATTAGTTTCTGTGCATGGAGAGTAGTGTTTCCTTGCATCCTAATTCGGTATTATTGGACCAACACAGGCTTTTCTTGCATTCACTGCAATGCAATTAGCTGTTGCCTTGCTTATGTTTTGGAATGGCACGGCCTAAAGGACCGTTGTGACTACAATGAAATGTGCTGTGTCAGAACTGTGTGTGTGTTGAATGTTAATGAGGTGACAGCTCTTTCAATTTGTGCCAAACCTTCTGTCTGACAGGGTTTACAGGCACTGGCACCTGTTTCTGCTCTCCATTTGGGCCTGTTTGAGCCTGCCTTTGCCCAGTGCTGCTTGAGTGGTTTGCTGGATGGCTATAAAAGCAAAACTTCTACCAGCGTTTTTCCTGTTTCATTGATGCTATTTTACACTATGCATGCGTAGAGAGGCACAACTGTTCTCCAGCAGGGCTGTAATCACTGTGTCGTACTGTCAACTCAGCTTGGAGTTGCTGCAGTTGTAAACAATGAAGGTGATGATGATGATGATGATGATGATAATAGTCAATGAGTGTAATCACAGGGAAAAGCCAGACAGTCAGTGTGATATGCGTTTCCCTCATTTCCATTCTGTGTGACGGTGGAATCTCCCAATAACTCTGCCGGGATAATTCCTCCACAAATGTCAGGGAAATGAAGCAGAGCGAGGCTGCTGCAGTGCTCTGCTATGAAACTGATAAAGGTCAGTCAACATGTGCAAATCCTGCTGCAGAATGCTTATCTCCTTAATGGCTCCCTGTGTCTGGATACTGAGCACAAACTGCTGTTATTAAGGCTTAATTAATTTTGCCTGCCAGGCCTGCGATGCTACAGGGTGCTTCTGGTAGTCCATGATATCTCTCTCTCTCTCTCTCTCTCTCTCTCTCTCTCTCTCTCTCTCCCTCTCTCCCTGTCACACATGGGTGGGGTGTCGTACACGCAGAAATGACTGTCATTACAGAGTTCAGTATTGGTTCATGGCACCTCATTTAACCTCTCATGTGTTGCAGTCCTTCTTTGATTTGCTTTTCTCTTATTCTTTGGGTTTTTCAGAAGCATATCATCTGAGTATTAACAGCTCCCTGTTATTAATGAGACGTTCGTCACAGATAATTGAATTGGTCTGGAAATGAAGTCAGCAGCCCGACTAAAATAAATGATTTCCGTCGTGTTCTCTGGTGATTAGATGAATTGCGCAACATTGATTTGTGTCTTAGCTACAGTGTAAGGCCAAATACAGGCTACTATAGGACATTTATTACACAAAACTGTTTCAAGAGATGAGTTTGTGTTCAGCTGCACAGACTCACCTTATCAGTCAGTTGATGCTTTAATCATCAACTCAACATGAACCTTAATGTATCTCTTAAATAGGGTCGTGTAAGATAAAGTTGACTTGATGCCACATTAACGGCAACTTATACATAAACACTCTGACATATTAAATATTCTTTGTACTATGGCTGCAACTAACAATTACTTTCATTGTCAATTAATCTGTCGATTATTTTCTGGATTAATTGATTAGTTGTTTGGTCTATAAAATGTAAGAAAATGGTGAAAAATGTAGATCACTGTTTCCCAAAGCCCAAGATGACGTTCTCAAATGTCTTGTTTTGTCCACAATTCAAATATATGCAGTTTACTGTCATAGAGGAGTAAAGAAACCATAAAATATTCCCATTTAAGAAGCTGGAATCTGGAGCGAATTTTTATTCTTTTTTTCTTAAGAAATTACTCAAACTAATTAATTGATTATCAGAATAGTTGGCAATTAATTTGATAGTTGACAAGTAATCGAATAATTGATTATCGTTGCAGTATACAGTATACAGGAGTGTGACCATAAAATAATTATTTAAGT
This sequence comes from Adelosebastes latens, assembly GCA_916700685.1. Taxonomy (NCBI): domain Eukaryota; kingdom Metazoa; phylum Chordata; class Actinopteri; order Perciformes; family Sebastidae; genus Adelosebastes; species Adelosebastes latens. The sequence continues at coordinate 17,293 of CAKAKR010061799.1, forward strand.
TCTTAGTGGTTTATTACAATAAGTACATATCAGTAAATGTGCCAATTAATACTTTTTAAAATCCTTTGTTAAATGTTGAATACTCTTCTTCTTCGTCTTCTTCTTCTTCTTCTTTCTGCTCTTACTGGCTGGTTCTTGGCTTTGCGTGATTCCTCCTACTTGTTGAGTTTTCAGACACCACATTGATGCTGTCATGCTTATTACGAAGGCCACATGGAGGGAGACAAGAGGCTCTTATTGCTCGTGTTCACAGCACTGAAAATAATTGCTTGCTATAAGAGCACCTGTTACTGTGCTTCCCTGTGGGTCGAAACTTTTAATTTAATTTTTAGTGTATCACAATGTGTGAATGTATTTAGAGAGGTGTCATTGAAGTAAACAGCTTCTAAAATGAATATGTGTGGGAACGGAATGAAACATAAGCTTGGGGTGAAATGGCAAATTGCTGCTTTTATAGCTCCCCAATCCTTGGTTGTCAGATTCAATATTTACACCACATGCCACAGTATGTTGGTACCACCTGCTCCTCTGGGCCGCATTCCTCAGGATTAGTGCCAATTCCCTCTAAGCAGAGGTCACAGGTCAATGTCACTGTTAAACCAGTGCTTCAAAAAGTAGACACCAACAACCATGAGGTGCCCTTGAAGAAGTTCAAGTGTTTTATCTGTTTTATAAGTTGCAATATGTTTCTAGATTCTGGTTTAAATACTCAACTAATTAGTACAGATTGTGGATGACTTGGCCTGTCAAAGGAGGTTATCATACAGGTCGAGAAAAAAGCTAAATTACCAACATGCCCTCTTGTTATTACTTTAGTTACAATGCTGCCACTCAGAGGATACCAGCGGTACACCTGGGTGACAAACACTAACCAAAATCCATCCAAACATATGGCAGCTTCATTAGTGAAGGAAGTTTGAGAGTTGAACCGACTTGTAAAAAAAGACGCTTTTCACAAGACTATAATGACTGAGGTGCAGTATGTCCACTTCAACGGCAGCTACATAACTTACTATTTCCTCGGAAGAGATGCCGTTTGCAGATCCTGGGAAAGAGGGGGTGACAGGTGGAGAGAGGGACGTAGAAAATGGAAAGGGAGGAGGATCTGATAAGCAGCTGAGGTATCCCCTGATGGGAGGGAGTTAGATCTCTACTATCCACCCAGCAAGCGTGGGGTGAAACTGTCAGACAGCACGCTTTGAGCAGGAAAAAACATAAAGAGCTCCCCCTCCCGCTCTCACCCTGCTGGCTCCACTTTACTCAGCTCTTTGCGGATGCCAGCTGCTATGAGAGACCCTCTATGCGTCTTCCTCCTGCCCTGATAATGCCAGGAGGATTTCCATGACCTGCAGCAGCACAGCGAGTCTAGCAGCTGATTCACTCTCACAGCAGACGGGACCGTCTCCACTGTGTGCACGATACAGCAGAGCATAGTAAGTAGCAAACAGAAGCAGAGCGATCTGCGCTAGTAGTGGGGACAGTTTGGGGAGTTTTCTTTTTCTTCTAAAGGGAGACTGTAAGGTGTGATCTCATGTCTTTGATGTGTGTTGTGGAGCAGTTTGTAACTTTCTATTGGTGTGTGAGAGAGAAAGAGGCGTTCCTGACCCGGGTGCCCCCGCTGCCAAGACTTAGCCACTGTGTTGGACAGGGATTACTCTGAGCCTCTTGTTTTGCTGCAAAAAAAATTGGTATGGCATGCCAGGGCTGAAGCGTGGACTCCAGTTGTTGCAGCATTGAGAGAGAGAGAGAGAGAGAGAGAGAGAGAGTTCTTATGGTTTGAGCTGCAGTACTACTGTTTCTGCACATTTCTTCGGAGAAGCTTTTGCTGAAATCAAAACTCAGGTTGCCGCTCTATTCTCAGTTTTCTCACTATTCACAGTCAAGTTTGCCCACTTTACATAGTGGGGGTGTAAGAAAATATTGAGTATCGCGGTATTATGTTCTGTGATACTGTATTGATTCTCAAAAAACACCGTATCGACTTTTTATCAATAGTTTACATGCAAAGATGAACTCAGTCAACACTCAACAAAGAGATGCATCCTCTCAGTGTATGTGTCCTCTCAAAGTAGTGCTATGATGTTACAGGGGCTGTGATACATGCAAATGCAGATCCTTTTTGTAATTGCATAAAAACGTAAACTTTTTTAAACTCAGATGCATATGATGGTGTGTTCTTTATACTATGACAGTTTTCCTAAAATTAGATTTAGAAAATCACAATATATTGAATCGTATCCCCCGTATCATGATATGTATTGTATCGCCAGATTCTTGCCAATACACAGCCCTACTTTACATCAAACTAAATTCAGTCTATAGAAAGTTCTTAATTTGCTGATGTAAGGGTCTATACATACGGATACAGTTTGTGTTTTTACTTTGCATATGGTAGTTTATACCTTACAGCCACCTCTGTTATCAGCTAGGGTTGAACTCAGTCGTGTTTACATTGTGGTAACACTTCTACTGTACATGTAAACACTTGCTACATTGAGAAAAGCCCTCTTGAGCCTCTCCGCCTTTAGAGATGCCAGTCATTCTTTCTCCTCTTTATCTGGCCTGATGGAAGCAGAAACTCTACTTGACCTGATGATGGTTAGTGTTTTGGGGCCCTCTAACATGCTGGTGGTGAGAGGCACCGCCTGTTTTTGGAATGAAAATTTTATTTCCCTGAGTCTAACATAGAACTTCTCTCAGAATAAGTGTTGTATTGTGGCACAAAATGTCTCTGCTGAGAAGGAAATATGTTGTTGATTCTTCCATCTTTTGGTCTGCTGAATTATTAATAATTGTCAGCGTATGCTACCAAAGAACACATATTTACAAAAACGCTTGTGCCTCGCTGTTGTATCGCTATATGAGGCTACTTATGGTGGCAGTGGTTTCTTTTTACTTATTTGTTACATTACAGTACGGGTGGCTGTAGAATAAGAAAGTGGAGTAAAGTTTTTGTGATAAATTAGAGCACTGATTCTCAAAGTGGGGTCCGTGGCACTCTGTCAGGGGGTCATTAAAATAATTTGCTATAAATTATGAAATTGTGCTTTATCATTAAAAAGTACATGTCTACAGATGGGGACCATTTGCACCAATAAAACAAGCATATTGTGTCCATTACTCCCACCCACATTAGCTTTGGGCCAATAGAAACTCTGATATGATTGTGACACAGCAATAAGTTCATTATTTTTAAGTTGAAGCACTTTTGACTCTTTTTATCACTATTAAACAGGTCTGAAGTATTTAGGTTGAAAAGTTTAAGAATACAAATAGTTTCAATGGCATCTAAGAGTACAAATGGTAGTAAACATTATGCTTAATTGGTGTTACGATTATGAGGTGGTCCTTGGGAAATATTCTCCCCTGTGAGGGGTCCCTAGCCCCAAAAAGTTTGAAAACCCCTCAACTAGAGTGATATTTTTATTATAATCATTCTTATTTTGAATTTGAAGATAAATAACCTGAATAAAAACTACACGTATGTATGTTTCATTAGATTTATTTACACATTAACAAATACATTTGGAGGATGAGATGTAAGTAATAACTTGGTACTACTTTGTCAATGTTTACACCATATCCTTAAGATGTTTTTGCCTCAAGAAGCACAAGTTATTGATTAGATCTGCTGTGATTGTTAATGATTCAGAGCGCTCAAATCAATGTGCAAAGTGAAGATGAAATCGAAACAGAGTTGTTGTGAACTAAATCATCTTTCCAAAAGAACCAGAGGTGACGCCAAGGTGTTTTTTTGTTTACCTCATATAATGTTTTATATGATGACAAACAATCCATGATTTATGTAGAGTCACTGCACAGAATTATATTTGGGAGATTCTAGCTACTACTGGCTGGCTCTGACAACAAAGCTGTTTCTCCTCCAGTACATAATGTGGAAGGCAGTGTGTGCTACAGCAGCTCCTCTGCAGCAGGAGTTCATTTTCTCCTTTGGGACAATATTGTCACAAGCGTTGATGGAAGCTAGTTTTCTGCAAACAAATGGACCTACTGTGCTGCAGTGTTTGTACTCCAACCGGGGATGCTGCAAATTCTGTGACAAATAGTTCAGAAGTAATGCGGCTAAAACAAAAGCCTCAAAGAATGCAGAATCCTAATTAACAGGGGATGCTGGTGCAGTGCTGGATGAGCCCAGTGCAGCTCAGCAAATTATGAGTTGTTACCAGCAAACAAGCCTGGCCAAGCCTCTGTATGTGTGTGTGTGTATATATGTGTGTGTGTATGTATTATGTGCTGTTTTTACATGAATGTAATGATTGTTTATATTTGATGTTATGTTGTTTGTGTGTGCAGAATCACTCAGCATCACTCCTGTTCAACACCCCCTCAGAACTTTTCTGAAATGTCAACTCATAAATCTTTCCACCCCGCTCAGTTTGTCTCCCCTCCCTTTGCTGCATGGTGATGCAGTGAGGCACCACTTTCTGTTTTGGATCTTTCTGCACCTTTATAATACTGAAGTGTTGCATCTGTCCTTCAGAGGATTCAAACATTACTGCTGGATACATAGTCATTTATTTACCCAAGGCACACTTTAAGTTAGGATAGTGTAAACATGTTTATCTTAGTTATCTCTTTATCTGTACCCATGTGTATGTGCATGTGTATGAAAAAGCAGCATACAGCAGCAGTATTTACTCTATGGTTTTATTGCACACTTGTGTACAGTATTTCACAGCTTCTGTTGAAGAATAGTGTTGTGATTCAGCTGTAACAGATTGTGTATGATGGTGATGGGAGAAGATAAAAAAGGGTTATGGGGAATGAAATACAACAGTAGCAAACGCCAGGCTTGAAAGCACAACACTGCAGTTCAGTATGTTATCACACACGGTCAATCTCCGCAGTTTTTCAGCCAGCCTGAATGGGACAAAGACGGCAGCAAATACATTTATATCTGTAGTCCTCATGCTGCAACCTGATATCACGCCAGAGTGTGTAACTGACCCGCCTGTCCACCAGAGGATAGCGTATCCGTGTCACATTTTGCCTCTCGGAGGTGTGAATATTACACATGTGTATGAAGGTACAGTACCAGCAGGGGGCAACAAAAACTATTAGTTAGATTTAGGAAAAACATCATGATTGGGCTTAAAATAAAGTATGTAAACTAAGTAAAATACGTACGGAAACAATGTAACATAAGTACAAAAAATACATCACAAACACCACTAAAGTAGCTTACAAAACAAAACACCGGTCTCCTGGTTAAAAGTCTTGCGTTTGTTGGACCCATCCACCTCCCCTCCTGCCCGCCATAAGCGGTCTTTCTCGCTTTTTATTAGGGCTGTCAAAGTTAATGTGATAATAACGCATTAACGCAAATTCGTAACACCACCGTTAATTGATTTCCAATAATAAATATATACATACATTTGCATAAAGCAAGCATATTTTGCCAACTCTTATGTTGATAAGAGTATTAAATACTTGTCAAATCTCCATTTAAGGTACATTTTGAATTGATAAAAATGTGTGATTAATTTGCGATTAATCGTGACTAACTAGGGACAATCATGCGATTAATCGCTATTAAATATTTGAATCGATTGACAGCCCTACTTTTTATTCAACGTCACTAGCCCTGAGCATAGGATATTTACGCAGATGCATTTACATTGCAGTCAGTACAGACTACATGGTGTACAAATGACACACCACAGGCTGCATACTCAGACAAATGGCTGTTTCCTCACTGGCTACACCTGAGTAGAAAAAACACAGAGGCGTTTGCTGCTAGATATTAGTAGTAGTGCTGCTAGATTCTTCCATAACATTACACTGTATAATGTCTCTACAGAAAACAAGTTTCTGAAGCCTCACATTTTTATATGTGCACGTGCATACAAACTAAAATTGAAAATGTCCAAGATTCACTAAGGATCAGAAAGCCAGCAGGATCTCGAGGGCTGTGTCACAGTTTGAGGGGATGATGGATGGCAGTGCTGAGCACCAGTGGCAGCTGCCGGAGAGCCAAACACCTTAAAGGCCCTCTGCAGTAGTGGGCTTTTCTGTAAATAATGAGAGAAACTAAATGAAATAGAAAGCCAAACACAATGAATGATTGAAGCTTAACCTGCCATGATGGTTAGATGATCAGGTCGGGCATCGGATAAATACATCTGTGATTAGAATCTCTTTTTGTATAAAGCATAAGAAACATCAAGTAGCTAAGATCAATTTGACTATGCTTCCATGTGTCATACAGTAGGGCTGTCGTGGTGAAGGAAATTCTCCTGTGGTAATATAATTTGCTCAACAGCGCAATATGCGGTATTATTGCCATTTTTTTGCAAATAGACAGAGACAAAGTTTTAAAACAAATGAAATACTTGTGTATTATTAAATGCAGAACACAGAAGGACAATGAGGCGCAGCGTTTTTTCAGCTGAGAGGCTTTGGTTGTGGACCTGCCGGTCTATGTGTATTCATTTCTCCTCCATTATTGTTGTTGTTCAGCACTATTACCCTCCTCAATTGTGATTGGACGGCTGGGTAAAAAAGTGAGCGCAGTGTTTTACCCAAAGCTGACCATTTTTCAACTCTCGGCAATTGTAGTAGTGTAAATATGAGGTGATCCTATTGCAAAGAATTAAAAAAAGAAAAAATGTGAACATAGTGGTTGTGGTGGTTGTTTGCCATCCCCTACAGTTGGCTTGTCAATAGCACGGTATTGCAATATTGCGGTTATTGCGACAGCCCTATCATACAGTGTGTGTAGATACTAAATATTTTCTAGGATTTTGTTTTATTTTGTTGTAAAACTGCGAATGAAATAGCCCAAATCTTGTCCTTTCCTAGTCACAAA